>ML783956.1:51561-64281 GCA_009831015.1 Picea engelmannii | reverse complement strand
AGTGTTAGATATGGATTTGTTTCCACTAGGGGTTTCATTTCAGCCAGCACTGTCTTCTGATTCAGAAGATTGTTATTTCCAGCAGTCTCCACATATTCTTCAGCCTTTTTGTGGTAATCAACAGGTTGAATTACATGAAAACAAGGATGCAGTGGAAGGGGTGAAACATGATTTTTGTTTTATGCATGTGTTGGAGGATCCATTTGCAGTTTTGTTGGAGGTGGTAAACAACCCCAATGTTTTTAATTTTTTGAGATTGGAATTCATAGATAAACTTTTGAACGAATTAATAGTAAACAAGTTTTGGAGAAATCATGTACAAAGAAAGCAAAAGGTGGATAAAGTGCTTGCATGGTTTCATTGGCACTTTGATTTCACTTGATTGACATCTTTTTCAGCAATTAGGGTAGGTAGGAGTGTGAGTAAGCTCGGTACTACAAGCATTTCTTTTAGCAATATGCAGTTTTCTTTTTCATCTTAGTTTCAGATTTTAGTTTGGAGCATATATACTTTTGGGTTTTCAACGGATGCAAGTTACAAGTTACAGTTGGAAAGTTGAGTTTGGGAGAATCCCAATGGATTGGCACCTGGTCTACTATTCTTTGCTACCTCACAAGGAGGATAGCATCCCCGTTGGAACCAGTTGTTAGCACCATGATTTTCATGGCTAAGGTTAGAGGTTTGTCAACAATTTGCAAAGTCATGCCTGTCAGCACCCATGTTGTTTTTATGCATGGCATCAACTAACATCTCCAAGGTCCATTTTCAAAAGGAAGCTTATCATTTATTTATTCCCATTTCAATTTGCAACTGCGCACTGCAAAATTCACTGCGCACCGTGCAGAGGATGCTATCACGCAGAATATTTTGTCACACAGAGAATGTCGTCGTGCAGAGGATGTTGTCATACAAAGAAGATTATCGCACATAGGATGTTGTCACGCAGTGGATTTCATCGTGCAGTGGCCTGTAGCGCATAGGATGTTTTCACGCAAAATAGGTTTTTGCGCATAGGATGTTATCGTGCAGTGGATTTTTTCGTGCAATGGATTTTCCTACGCATAGTCTACAAGTCGCACTACGCAAATTACTGGTTTAGTGTTCAACTTCAAGATCAATTTCTGACCAACTGGAGAGGAATTTTGATAATCCCCGATATTTTTTGTCTAGGACAAACTAAATAATAAAAACCTCTCTCAAATTTGTAAAATATGTCACGGATTGATAGATTAGAAGGAATCTTTGAGCGTTATTTTGAAGTTTTCGTGATTTCCTATCCGAGACATGTTTTTGCGACACGTATTCCGGCCATCTGGAGATGACTTTCAAGAAACCAAGAGAGGTTTTTATTTATAGAGTTCTTATATACAAAACCCTCTCTCGGTTTCTAAAAATAGTTTTGTAACAGTGAGATATGATGTCATATTTCACACCTATTTTACCGGTTTGTTGCACATTTTGTTGCGTTTTTGTTGTAGGTTATTGTTGCATAGAAGACTTGCTATGCATGGATGACAGAGTGTCCAGTAGTGAAAATGATGGCTCATCAAAAACATATGGTTGAATTTGGATCATGATCAATGACGGTAAAGAAAATTTCGGTTACGATTATGATTTGGCAAATTCGCTTTTTCTATTTTTAGTGAATCCGTTGAAGTTATTGTTCTCTTTCAAAGAAAACAGATCCATGATTCCGAGAGAGAGTAGCTCGACCCTAACAGCCAAGGGTGACATTATCTTTCTATATGAGGGGATCATTTTTATGTAAACAGGTTTGGTTGGCAATTTTGAGAAAACGACGGCTATTGTATGTAATCTGAGTTCTAACCGAAATTTAATGCAAAGGTCTTGTGATTTGATGAAAAGATTCTAGTTGTGATAGTTGAATGTATTGTGTCTCTTTCTTTGAGTATGTGTTTTCCTGTTATATTTTATTTCATATCTCATACTGTCTATTTCAGAATGAATTTCCGAACCTGCAGACTCGTTGTACAACACCCCTTGTTTGTGCCACTTAGATAAAACGTGTTTCCTCTCAAGCTAACTCTGAACTCGTCCACATTGGCGCTCTTGAGTTGCTTCCTGTTTTTTTCTCCCACCACACTTTACGATTTACACTGAAGGTTGTTGCTCGCCTATCCTTTTCCTCTCGAATCCAGCCACTGAGTCATTTGTTTCGTTTCTTCCTTAGATCGACCCCATAGCCCAAGTTTTAATTTTCTGCGCCAATATAACTGGAAACATTTTATCATCATTGTTAAATCTAGCCACTGTTTGCAAAGCCATATCCTGTGCGGAGACCGCGCCATTTCTGAGAGAGCCCTCTCCAGATCCGAAAGGCTAGTTTTGGGTCTCAAAGTTGGTTGAAAAAGTTACCTTCTGAGAATTAAGATTTCTGTGGTGGGATTTTTGTTTAGAAATGTTCGGAAGAACCACAGTATTCATTGTTACATGTCGATGTTTCAGATCCACAATAGGATCCATCTTCAAGACATAAGATTTACCTTCGTCATTTGTTTATCAGCCAAATATATTTACGGAGTGCTAACAGACTGCATATCGATAAGCAATTCCCAGTGAGGAGATGGTCAAGAAATCCATCTCTATTTGAATCTACCTATACATACCACTATGTTACTTCAAAACTGTGTGCCGCTTGGAGTCTTTGATACCCATCTTTGAGCACAAGGTATGAAAGATGTTAGTGTATTATGAGATCGTCTGGTCTCTTTTCTAACATAAAGTCATTAATCTTATGTATTGGTAATCATAGTTTCCGACAGGGTAGAACTCCTCCTTGAGGGAAAATACAAAGGCCGCCCAATTGGGTTCTCTCTGGAATGGTGTAGATTCATCCATGGTGTACCTCTCCCAACAACCCTCTCACCAAGATCTGACATGGGGAAGGGATTTAAGGAGCAAAAAGGTGACATTTTCGCTCTTGGAAAGATTTTGGACTCAGTAACAACCTATTAGCATATTCAACCATTTTTCTAGAGCATTTGCATCTATATGGACTTCAAATAAGGAGATATCAAAATTGATTTGTACCTTGAAAGGTGTCACACCTTCAAAATTGATGATTTTCGAAGATGCCTTGACCGTTGTCAGTAGTCGATGAAGGATCTGAGTGAAGTTGTCCATCATCGCGTTCCTCTATCACAAGAGGAATTCCTCAAGAAACGTCTTGAAAGGACCTCCCACACCGTCATCTCTCTTTTCTTTCACCATGGGAGGTTGCTTGAGCTAGCGAGAGAAGTTGTCCTCAAGCAAAACTAGGAGAATGAAATGAGATATAAAGGAAAATATAGTAGAATCATAGAAATACAATGAAACCCAACTTCTATTAATAAATAAAAGAATAGTGTAGAACAAAAACTGGCTATAATGGTGGTAGCTTATCTCTTAAGAGAAAGAAATTTTGGCTACGCTCATTCACCATAAGAATTGCATCACACTCCATTGCATTCCTAAAGGACATCCTTCACCTCAATTATATATGAGAGAGCGAGAGTAGAATAATTCCCATCATGCATGTGGAATAAATTGGTCTATGTTTACAAAATTCCACAGCATGTAAAACACTAGGACTTCTTGGGAGGTCACCCATCTCAGTACTACTATAGCCCAAGTGCTCTTAACTACGGAATTTTAATGGGATCTGATGCATTAATGATGTAGGAATTACATTAAATTACAAATGGATATGGAATTACATTACATTCCCCATAAAAAGGGTGAATATAATGGTTCATCAAAACCATAGGCTCAGAAATGATGATTTAATGGAAAAGGTGGATGGCCATCGAGATCCACCTAGATCATATACTCGGGTCTACCTTCTTTGACGGAAAGGACAATATTTTGATAGATTCAAGAAGTTCAAGGTTCACACCGAGAAACAATCTTGGAAGTGCATTAAAATTCTCCACGCAGACAATGGTAGAGAATATGTGAACCACCACTTTGAACAATTTTGCACTCTTGAAGGGATAGATCTTCAGCATATTGTCTCCTATACACCTCAGTATAATGGTTTGGTAGAGAGGAAAAATAGTTCCCTGAAAAAGATGGTTGGCTTCATGATCTGCGCATGCTCCCTTGCACTTGAGTATTGGGCAGAAGATATCAATTGTGTTACTCACATTCAAAATAGAGTTTCACATAAGGAATTGAAGGGTATCACTCCTTTTGAATCTTGGTGTGGCAGGAAACCTGTTGTGCGACATTTCATAGTTTTTGGCTCCCCAAATTGGGCACACATTCCTTCGGAGAAGCACAAGGCCTTAGAACCTCAGAGTTGGATCTTCATCTTTGTTGGTTACCTCGATGGTGTCAAAGTATATCGACTCTTGGATCTTGAGACACGTGAGCTCTTCATTGAGATTAGTGTGCAATTTGAGGAAAGATTTCCTAGCTCATCTTCTCATCTTCCTTCGTCTACAACAGATTCAGATAGTGACTCGAAGGATTTTCCTCCAGTTTCTTATACTTGAAGAGTTGATCAAGAGGTTTCACTGAGTTTAGATTTTGAGGATGAGAATTCTCCTCCTCCATCCCCTATCATGCTTCGCTAGGATTCTTAGACACTTGATTCTGTAGGCACTCTTGTTGGGGATCCTTTCGATAATTGGATGACTCAGTCACAACATCAGGATATCCTGCATTCCTACATTGCCACAACTTCAGATCCACGATCCTTTCATGAAACATCAGGTATTGTTGAGTGGGATTCAACAATGGAGGAAGAGTACATCTCTTTGATTCAAAACAAAACTTGGGATCCTATTCCACTTCCCAAGGGAAGAAAATTGGTTCGTTGTAAGTGATATATCAAACCAAATTTGCAATTGATGGATCAATTGACAAGTTGAAAGCATGGCTTGTGGCTAAAGGTTTTTCTCAAGTTCCTGGTGTTGACTACACTAAGACCTTTTCCCTCATTGCCAAAATGAACTCCATTCACCTCATACTTTCTATTGTTGCAGCTCAAGGTTGGGTTGTACATTAGATGGTTGTGAAGAGTGCATTTATTCATGGGAATCTACATGAGGAGATTTACATGGAGCGACCATAAGGATTTTCTCAAGGTTCTTCACTAGTTTGTAGATTGTTGAAGTCTCTCTATGGTCTCAAACAAGCCCCACAGTCTTGGTATGCCAAGATGGACTCCTTTCTTCTCTCGGTTGGGTTCTCTAGATGCCACTTAGAGCTTAATGTCTACATCTTGAGACATGAGGATGTTCTTCTATTCTTCGCTCTCTATGTCAATGACTTGATTTTCATTAGGAACACCTCATCCATCATTGCAAACGCCAAAAATTCTTTGCATGATAGGTTTGCGATGACTAACTCGGGTCTCTTGCACTATTTTCTCAGGATTGAGATCACTTAGTCCTCTTCTAGGATCTCTCTTGTGTAGCCCAAGTATGCTCTTGATATTCTAGCTCATTTTCACATGGTTGATTGTAAGCCTACGTTGACTCCCTTCTTGTCTAGAGTAAATCTTGAGGAAAAGTGTTCCACACCACTAGTTGATGCCACTTTGTATCGTCAACTTGTTGGAAGCCTCATCTACTTGACTCATACTTGCCCCGACATTTCATTTGCAGTTGGCATTTTTTCACACTTTAACATAGAGCCACATGAGCTTCACTGGAAGGATACCAAATGCATTATGCACTACATATGGGGCACTTATAGGTACAAGATTCACTATGAAGTGGGCACAAGTTCAGATTTGATTGGTTACACAGATTCTGAAGGGGTTGGTCATCAAAAGTCTACATCCGGATACAATTTTCACCTTGGTTTAGGTCCCATTTGTTAGAAAAGTAAAAAGCAACATGTCATTGCTCTTTCTTTGACTGAGGTTGAGTATTGAGGGGTTTTTAATGCCCCCACTGAGGTTATTTGGTATCAGAATATCCTCAATGAACTTGGAATGTCTTTTTAGAAGCCATCAATCATATATTGTGACAACTAGAGCACCATCCAAATCTTGAATAACATGATTCATCATCAACGGACCAAAAACATCGAGATACACATGCATTTTCTCAGTGATTTGATTCAGGAGCAGGTCATCAACGTAGAGAGACAAGATAGAGTGAGGATGTTTTTCTATCTTGAGCAGGTTGCATACATCTTAACCAAACCCTTCACTGAGAGAAAGTATGTCTGATGTAGGAGAATCGCTCCACCTCAACATGTGCCAACCAATTAACACGCGCGATGTGCATTCAAGGAAGGAGAGGCATCGCCCTAACATTTTTTCCTCGAGAATCCAAGGCATGATCCAAGAATTAATTGAAGACAAGCCGAAATAGCCAAGGTGTGCTTTCACACAAGATGGAGATAAGGTCACCATTAATAGGTTGACGGTAGAAGGGATCTGCATCCAATTTGGATCAGATTTCCATCATTGTAATCTATCCATTAGATAGGTGTTTTGAATGGTGATTTGACACCACTAATTTAATCTTGTGAGGGAAGCTCATAGAAGGCCCTCTTGTTTAAATCTTTGTATTGTTGCAAAGTAGAGGTTAGACGGTAGAGGCTGCTGGAGTTTGAGGAAGGATTTGCAAGAAGTGCATCGACAAAGGAAAGAAGGTGCCTTAAACCTTTCCATAAGGCTAAGGGAGAAGTCGTCAAAGAGCTGAGCCAAGCACAAGGAGTGCACCCAAGGTGTTGAAAGTTCATCTTAAAATATTAGGAATAAGAGCAAGAAGTTGTCAGGAGGGTATGAGAAACTCGCAGAGAAACTTGGAACCCTGGAGGTTTTCAAGCCAAGCAAAGTCGCAGGAGAGTTGCATAGATTTCTGCAAGGAGTGTAGAAGGTGTTTGAGAAGAGCCTAAGTCTCGAAAGGAGAATTTGTGCTAAGTGTGAAAAGAAGTCGAGGACTTGCCGAAGTCCCAAAGACAGTGAAATCATCCATCTTTGTGGATGAGACAGTTGGCAGAAGATCGAGAACTTCGGGAGCATGAGATTCAGAAGGTTTGCCGAGAGAAAACAAGGATCTTCGCGAAGTCACGAAGAGCGATTTGAATCTAGATCGTTGGATCTGGAAGAGCACGTGGCAGGGATCTATGCATTTCGAAGAAAAGAGGAGGAGAATACCAAAAGAGTTGGGGAAGCCGAAGTAATCCTAGCCGTCCATCGAGAAAGGACGCATGGCAAGAGATCATCACTTCGTTGATTCACAATCGGGAAAAGCAGAGTTGAGAGAAGAAAAGAATCATGAGGTCCGAACTCACGAAGTCGATCGCAATCGTTGATCGCAAGGAGAACGATGATCGTAGATCTGGTCCCAAATAATTCGTCGATTCTAGAAATCGAGGAAGTAGAAGAAAGCAATTCGTGAAAGTATCGAAGCGTAGGGTCGCGAAGGGAGTTACCCCACAGACACAACCTGTGGTCACATCAAGGGAGGAGCGTAACATCGATAGCTAAGGTCGTTGGCATAAGAGTTGAAAATCGCTAAGGAGAGGGTCCGCGAGTGCCACATAGTGGTTTCCAAGGAAGTAAAAAGGGCCCGTGTAAAATTAAATAGGTTCCATCAAGAGCCTGACGAACCATTCGGTCTGGTGACTTGAACAATCCTAGACTGGGAGGTCGAGTTAGCCCCTCATCAAAAGGAGAGTAGGGGGTGGTTGACGCTAGAGTGGTATCAAAGCTTTTTTTGTATGCAGATCATAGACAAAGGAGATAGTCTGATACCATTAGTGTGGTATCAGAGGATATTTTTCATCTGTAAATTTAAGGCGAAGGAGAAGTTGAAGATGCTCTCAGTTGCAGAGTGAACAAAAAACTTGCCAGGAGGGCAGGTAGAAGGAAAATATCGCCATTGACAGTCATAAACATGGTCAAGTGGGAGTCTACCCACAGAGGAGCAAGGCGGAGATGGACAAGGAGCTCAGTGAAATCCGGACATGGATGGAGAGGCTTGCATTCAAAATGCAACAGTAGTCAAAGGTGCACTGGAGGTACGAATGACCTTTGAAGAGGATAGCCAGATGGCCTGTTCAGAAGTTGTTGGCCAGGAGGCAGCAACAGGTGTTAAAAAGGTGGCCGAGGCATGCTGAAAACCTCAGTCATAAGGGAAAGAGATCTGGCAAGAATCTCATAGGTTTCCAGGTGGGCAATGAGAAGGGATCAGTGGATCTCATAAAATGTCGGGTGGGCAGAAGAGATATCCCAGATTGCCAGGTGGGAAAGGACAAAGAGATGAGCTCAGCTGAGAGTTCACGTCAGAGGATGTTGACAGACGAAGAGGAGGCAGAAGGAAGACTTCACTCAGAGGGAGATTCGTGCGGAGCTGCGAGCCATGTGAATGAAGATGATGAGAAGTTGCAAACTTCCACCATCGAAGAGAAGGATCAGAGGAGCATTTTGATCATTGGAGGAGTCGAGATATTCCTACCAAGCAGTCGAGGAGAGGCTAGCACAGATGTTGTAAATGTGACAGGAAGACAACAAGATGAGCCTGTCATGGGAGAAGAGGAACATATGTTGATGTTTGTCCCAACAGAAGGAGAAGATCATTCAACGGAACCGCTTGACCATTTCAGCTAGGAAGTTGAACAGGAGATGACTACAACACTAGAGTCTATAGCGGAAGAGGAAGCAGATAGCATAGATTTTTCATATCTGTGTGAGGAATTGGAGGCTCTTGAGAGGAGAGTGGTAGTGAAAAGCATGCACATCCAACAAGATAAGTTGGAAGAAGATGAAGGATTACACCAGCATGAGGATCAACTGGAGGAATATGGAATGGGAACAGTCGAAGGACTGGCAGGAGCGAAGTTGTCAGGAGAAGTGGTAGTTCAGCAAAGTTCAGTGATGAGGAGCCTGCAGGAGTGGAGACTGCAATAGAGTGGCAAGCTAAGGCCACACAGGAAGAATATGTCTTGGGAAGTCAGTTTGATTTTCCCATCAACAAGGAGGAAGTGCAGCGATCTTGTCTACAACAGAAGAACCATCCAATGGAGCAGCTGGATGAGGTGATCGAGAAAGCAAGGAATCTTATGTTGGAGTCAATAGAGCAATTGGTCAGCAAGAGGAAGTTGGATGACAGGAAACCTGCATGAGTAGCGGGGAAGATGCAGGAGCAGAAACAATGGAGCAGAGGAGCCGAGAGACAGCTCCAAGAGAAAGTTTGGGATCTAGGTGGATTTCAACCACGTTGGAAAGCTCATGAGCAGGAGCTCATGATTTTTGTCATTGTGGAGTATGATGCAAGAGCATCTCTCCACCGCAACATGCACCAGCTAATTAACACGTGTGGTGTGCATTCAAGGAAGGAGAGGCACCACCCTCTCATTTTTTCCTCGAAAATCCAAGGCGTGATCTAGGCATTAATTGAAGACAAGCCGGAAGATCCAAGGTGTGTTTTCGCACAAGCTAGAGATAAGGTCACCATTAATATGTTGACGACAGAAGGGATCTACATCTGATTTGGAGCAGATTTCCATTGTAATATGTCCATTAGATAGGTCTTTTGAATGGTGATTTGAGACCACTAATTTAAGCTTGCGAGGGAAGCTCATAGAATCCCCTCTTGTATAAATCTTTATACTGTTGCAAAGTAGAGGTTAGACGGCAGAGGCTACTCGAGTTTGAGGAAAACACTTTGTAAGCCAAGATAGGAGGAAAACACTGAGAGTCGAGACTCATTTGTAGCTCAGACTCCATTATTGTAATTTGACATTCCACCATTAATAGAAAATGACAGTTTTTCATGTTTTACATTTCTGTTTAATGGATGTCGTGTTATGAATGTCATTTACATGTTTGTGAATTGTAGATGAATGTTAGAAATCGTCTGCAAGGATAGAGATACAGTTTTCTATCTGTGAGTGTGTTGAATTAAGTATGGTTTTCTAGGCTAAGTACAAGGAGTGCGTGACAGAGCAAGGAAACCCTGTAAGCCGATGCAAGGGGTGCGTGTCTGAACTTAGTGGAGTCAGAAGAGAAGCTGCCAAGAGGGAACACTAGATTAATTCACAGACTCAGGGAGAAATTTCAAGGCGGTTAAGTTCCTTGGAAAGACAGATTGTGTGGGGAGAAGCAGAGTTATTGAACACTCTAAAACACTCTTCTAGGAGGGCATCGAGATAGTGTGAGCATGCATAGAAGCAACACGGCTGGAAGTGTTGGAGAACCCCGGAATTGTTGAACATTCTGGTGAAGGAAGGATTTGTAAGAAGTGCATCAACAAAGGAAAGGAGATGTCTTAAACCTTTCCATAAGGCTAAGGGAGAAGTCGTTGAAGAGCTGAACCAAGCGCAAGAAGTGCACCCAAGGTGTTGTAATTTCATCTTACAAGCTCAGGAATAAGAGCGAGAAGTTGCCAGGAGGGCACGAGAAACTCACAGAGGAACTTGGAACCTTGGAGGTTTTCAAGTCAAGCAAAGTTGCAGGAGAGTTACACAGATTTCTGCAAGGAGTGCAGTAGGTGTTCGAGAACAGCCTAAGTCTCGAAAGGAGAATTTGTGCTAAGTGTGCAAAGGAGTTGAGGACTTGCCAAAGTCCCGAAGACAGTGAAATCATCCATCGTCATGGAGGAGATAGGTGGCAGAAGATCGAGAAGTTCGGGAGCGGGAGCTTCGAAAGGTTTGCCGAGAGCAAACAAGAATCTTTGCTAAGTCGCGAAGAGCGATTTGAATCTAGATCGTTGAATCTAGAAGAGCACATGGCAGGGATCTGTGCATTTCAGAAAAAAGAGGAGGAGAATACTCCAAGAGTTGGGGAAGCTGAAGTAATCCTAGTCATCCATCGAGAAAGGACGCGTAGCGAGAGATCAGCACTCCGTTGATTCGCAATCGGGAAAAGAAGAGTCGAGAGAAGAAAAGACTCGCAAGTTCGGAACTCGTGAAGTCGATCACAGTCGTTGATAGCAAGGAGAACGAGGACCGTAGATCTGGTCCCAAAGAATTCGTCAATTCAGGAAATTGGGGAAGGAGAAGAAAGCAATTCGCGAAAGTCCCGAAGCGCGGGGTCGCAAAGGGAGGTGGCCCATGGACACAGCTTGTGGTCACATCAAGGGAGGAGCGTAGCATCAAGATCTAAGGCCATTGGCGTAATATTTGAAAAGCACTAAGGAGAGGGTCCGCAAGTGCCACATAGTGGTTGTCGAGAAAGTAAAAAGGGCATGTGTCAAGTTAAAACGGTTCCATTAGCAGCCTGACGAACCATTCGGTTCAGTGACTTGAATGATCCTAGACCGGGAGGTCGAGTCAGCCCCTCATCGATAGGAGAGAAGGGGGTGGTTGATGTCAATGTCCATCTTCAATCTCTCTTGGGGGTGCAGAACATTTCTTCTAGGAGGTTAGTTATCCCTTCTTGCTTCATCCTCTCATAGGGGGAGTTTTTTTCCATTGGGTTTTCCCCTTTTTCCATTTGAGGGGATCCTTTTTCCATCGGTACCTTATCAGGCCTTCTAGTTGAGACCCATCTTTGCATCTTTGTTTACATTTCCCCTAAGTTGTACTTAAGAGGGGGTGTTAGTGTGAATAGGGTTCCTTAGTTATCTAGTTCTTTCTTAGCTAGTTGTCTCTTTAGCTCTCTTCACACTAGGTTAAGTTTACTTAGGGACATTTTCACTTTATCTCACATTAGTTGTGATTTTAGTCTCTTGGGTGGTAAATCCTATATATACTCACCCATAGCTCTGATATGAATATATCATCTTATTTATTTTCTTTGCATTCTCTTGAGTAGAATACAGTTTATTCTTGCTCATTTATAATTTATGGATTTGTTTTCCTTCATTCATTTGCCTTCTTGAGTGGTCTTTTGGCCAAATCTCACAAGAAATCTTTGGATGAATTCCACACATCTAGACACTTAGACCTATGTGGAAGTACATGTTCGATGCGACAAACATCAACACTCCCTCTTAGCGAGGAAAGTACTTCTCGAAGGGCCACCTGGAACTGGTTTTCCCTCCGAACCCAGAACAATATCATGCACATCATCTTGGCCCATGGCATCCCTCCAAAGCTATTATTCTACTGCTTCCTGATGAGTGGAAGACTCAGAATCAACGATTCTACTCATTAACACCATGAAGTTTGGAAACTTCTTTGGAGGCTTGCTCTCCCTAAATGTTCTCCTAGCAGCCTCAACTTGCTTCTGAGCATCCCTCAATGTCAGTTCATACCAACTGAGTATTCTGACATAACTAAAGGAGATAAATCATCATCCCCACCTGAAGGTTGACTCACCACACTGGAAGTCTCTGAACATTTTTATGCATTCAAAGCCTTCTGCTCCTCATCCTTTGCCACTGACATCGTTCCATGATCCAAGATCCCCTTGGACCCACAAATAGGCTTTCCCTGCAACCTGTATAGCTTTCCCTCTATGACCCCAATACTGAATACTATGTTAGGACTATCTCCCTCCGAACATATGAGTAATTTCCCTTTCTCAAACATGACGGAAAAACCCTTGTCCTCCAAAACTAAGACCGAGAGCAATTTTTTTTTTGGCCAAGTTCTCATTACTACTTCCCTACTTGTTTCTTTTAAATTCCTCCTGAGTCTCTTCCTAGATGCAAGCATCCCAAAGCCTCTACCAATCTGGGAGTTTTTCCCAAGCACAAACTCCCTTGACAAATGGTTCCCAAGACATGGGAAAACCATCCAATGCCACATTAATGAGCTCTATGTCATCCAATTTCTCTCCTATATATGCAAGTTGATCACGTACCTAAG
>ML783955.1:335953-360443 GCA_009831015.1 Picea engelmannii | reverse complement strand
TATAATATATGCTGGTTTTCCCGGTTTGGGTTTCCAGGTGAAAAATCTCTGTGTAATGTTTGTATTTGCCATTGCATCTTTTCTGTTCTTTTCTGAATATCAGTTTGCAGTAGATATTGTACAAGGTTAGAATTTACAGGACAGAGGTTGATTTAAGGGTGCCCCCAATCCATCTAAGATTTAGGGAGAACAATATCATTACTTCGCCCCTGCTAGGGCTTTCATTTCTCTAAGTGCCCCACTGTAAGTGGTAGGAAGACAAGTAACGGATGGAAAGGAAGTCAAATCCATCGTTTTCTTCTGGGCACTCATAGTCTTTATCTGTGAGTATTCAATACCCAGGCCCCTCGACCAGGCATATTCTTTCCTTTCCCCCTCTCCATGAGAAATCAATGAACTGACCTCCCCACAACACATTGAATTACCATAAACTAAGTTTCCAAGGTAGATAGGTAACTGGATAGGTAAATTTGTTTCTCGAATAATAGGAATAAGAGAATCCAGAATGACATTGAGGGAAGTGTCATCCTCATCCAGTTCTCGACAACTAGGTAGATTAGCAGAATCACCAGACGGAGGCATAGTCAATGGAGAGGAGGTTTCCGACTGAAAAGGACCTACAGGGAAACTAGGAGGGCCAAATTGAGCCTCCTTAACAATTTCTTGAACAAGATTCACTTTGTCCCTCAAAGAATCTACCCCGACACTTCAACCAATGGTGTATCCTTGTCCCCTTGTCAGACTAAGCCCATTAAGGAAGGTCCTGCACACTCCCTATCCAAAACAGAGGACCCAACAGCTTTGGAAGTAAAATTATTTAGCCAACAAGAGGCATCCAAGGTATCCCCGTCCCATGATGATAATATTGAAAAAGAGTAGGACAATAATACTTTAACTTACCCAAAAGAGTATCCAATGATTCAATCTAGCTTTTAACCTCCAACGAATAGTGAAGTGCTCTAGTCCCATATGAATCAACCTCTGGCAAGGGTTCATGAAACTCTTTGTGCAATGCAATATCTTCTGACACCTCTTCCTCAACCTAGCCGCTACAGTCTCTCTGCAAGTGTCATGTACTACGACATAGGCTACAATTGAAAGGTATGCTGAGGTAATCTAGCCGCTGTAATACCCTCCAACCCCTCCATTCAATTTCCATAACCTCTAGAAGCCCAATGTGTATATCAATTTCTACCAGAATTTTCCCGACCTTTCTAGAAGGAGCCGCTAGGGTCTGACCATCCACTATAATGAAAGTACCAGTGAGTTTCCAATAGCCTTCATGGCTCCTTCATGCCAGAGTTGTAAAGGTAAACCAGGTAATAACACCCACAAGTGGCGTAGATGGAAGTATTGTATTGTTGGGTCGAAAGATACCCTCCAATGCTTCAACATCAAGCTACTGCCTCCAATCACCCACCTATTGCCTAATAGCTGAGACAAATTATCAAGTGATTTGAAAATGAAACCAAACCAACCTTTGGTTAAATATAAAATCTCAGGCACATAACCTAAAAGGGGCGCCCAGGTTTTCTCAACCCATACAGGGAGCAAAACCTTACACAAGTTACTGTAGGATAATCGTCCAACCAGCCTGCACAGAGCCAACCTATAGGTCTCCTCAAGACTGATATTCGACCCCAACACCATCCTCTTAATCACCTTGTTGGCCTTCCACTGTCTGTGCCTACCACCAGGTGAAATCAAAGTCGTTCTCACCTTACTCTGTGAGCAAGGGAAGCCAACAACCCTTACACTCTCAACCTGACCACACACTAGCACAAACTTCTCCGTAGACAAATGACTACCTGATAAACCAGGAAGAATACTAGTAAATGAGGGAGGAACACCAATTTTCCCTCTGTTTGGAGGACAGGGTTGAGAGGCCAAGTCATTTGATGACAGAGTTAAAGTATTCGTACCCTCTCCCAAAGTGTCTACAGTGGCGAAAAGACCTGCCCTCTACCAGAGGACCTCATCAACTGCACCCATTAGTGCACTAATGTCGTCTTCCAAATCTACTTGCCGAGGATTCGCCATTTGCAAGCCACCTGGGCTCCACTAAACTCGTCCCCGCAAATGACATCAACAGTAGACCAGTTTTCTAAAATAACGATAATTAATAGCTTTTAAGTGTTTCGGGGGCCCAACCAAAAGTCTTAAATGCAGTACGCTTGAAGTAGGTGTGGAAGGAAACATTTATGGCTAGTTTTGTTTGACCCACTGCTAAAAAATTGGAAATCCAGATAATAAAAACATATGTAGTCACACTCTACCAAAATAAACCCTAAACAGTTAGAACCATTATAGTGGAACCCTGCTAAGGAACAAGGTTTAAGGGCGAAAGTTAAACAAAACACCAAGAACCTAGGTCATCGCTCCTTCTCCAAGGAAGAAACTATGAAAAAATATCAAAAACTACCGTGAAACCTCGACCGATACTCCAGCTAAACCCTATCCAACCTAAGAAGAAACAAACAATACTAAAGTCGAGTCACGAAAACCAATAGCTTTTCTCCAATCTGTCTTTCCTTCATACCTCGAAACCCTCGACTCTGGTTCCATCTCTCAACTTCTCATGGTTTCGACTCTAGTTCCATCTTTGGTTTCTTAACTTTCTCACTTGATCGCAGGTAAATCAATCACCCCAAATAAAATAATAAAAAAGTTTATTTATTGAAAATGATCTTATAAAACAATAAACTTTTTATTTATCTTTCATAAAGATAAAGACTTTTCTTTAACTTAGAAAATTATTAAAAGTTTATTTTATCATCACGATATAAACTTCTCATTACTAGAAAGGGCACATCCTTTAATGTGGTTGGATTCCTTTTTATTATATTGTAATAAAAAGGAAAGAAACAATATGGAGGAGTAACGGATACTCCATTCCATTTTTAATGGGTGTTGGATTCCTTCTTAGTATATTGTAATAAAAGGGAAAAAAAGAATATGGAGGAGTAAGGGATACTCCATTCCATTTTTAATAAAGGAAAGAAAGAATGAGTAAGGGATACTTCATTCCATTTTTAATGTTATTGTGTCATGTTTTCATTGTAACGTGGTGTGGTGATGTTTCTTTTGAGAAGTTTTATGTAGTTTGATTTGGATTATAAGAAAACAAATGGTGTTATAGGTGATGTTTGTATATTCGTAGGATTTATGATAGTAGATAAATTATTTTTAATAAATATAAAAATTAATAATATAAATTTATTTTTTATAGTTTTTTGATATTGGGGATATGATGATGATTAATATTGATTAAGATTAGAATTGATTTATTGAATTTTTAAAAAGGTAAAGAATTACATATATTTTCTTAGATTTTTTTATTTTTAAGTATTTCAAAATCATCATAGTTTTGATGACTTAAAAAATTAGAAAAATTGTTATTGTAATAAATATTCTATAATTATGATTTAATTTCAATATATTTTATAATTTTCAAATTTCTCAAAATTATAATAATTAAAAAAAAAAATTCTTAAAACTTTTCAAATATAAAAATTAAATTAAACAATTCCTTATTTTTTCAAGGTACAATAAACTGAAATTAATCTCATAAAATATTAATAACCATCATCATTATTAACATTTATTTTATCCCTCCTAAATGGGGTGACAAATGGCCCTTCGCAGACGACAGGTGGTATCTGGGAACATCGGGTGTTATTAACCCCAACTGTTAGCCTCCCTCCCATTCAATTTGAATGACCCGCACTAAGCCTAGAGTTATGGTAGTGCGTTGGGATATCCTTGCAGGTTTAATGGACCCTCACGCGAACCAGGCTCGGCGTACAAAGGTAGGTACCAGGCCTAGGAGAGATGTCACCTCCACTTTCATGGTGACTCTCCCTGCCAATTCACAAGACATTATGAAGGCTAGCGCCTCTTAGCGCTCTCCCATTCTACCGTTTTTGTAAACTCTTTTGCTCCTCAGCTCTTTCATGCTCTCACACCTCTGGCCACCCGCCACTACTCTTCTACTAGTCATCCTTCACAGTCCCACCCAGAATGCCTACGCCATGCTAAGAGAGAGGGGAAAATATAGAAGGGGACCATTGTATTACAACGCCCTATCTAGATGCAACAGGCTCGACCCCTCTCAGCTTGCTCTAATTACCCTAAGCACCAACCCAAGCCAAAACTAGTTGGAACCGCCTCAACAACCGTCGCCACCCCCCTCCAATCTTACAATGGACTTCAATAATTGCCATGTTGAAGAGGAAACTCCCCCTCCTGAGGAGCATACTCCTCCGTTGAGTTTCGATCCTGAAAATACCCCTCTCAGAGTGTTATGGGACTTATCAGTAAATGCAGACATAAATAGATCTCCCTAGTTCCACCTAGATATAAAACAAAACATAACATAATATGACGCTTTCCCTAAGCTCTAATCATGGACTTTACTATCTATCAAGAGATGGGCAACATACCATTTAAATATCACTTCCTCTTATCGTTGTCTTCCTAGCTCCACTCTAGTGCTCCTGTGATATTGGATCTGCAAGGGAACACAAGCAAACCAAAGTGAAAGCAATAATATACTCAATGAGAACCTATGTATGTGATCAAGGAATCATACAATAAAACGAGATGAGTTTTATGGGAAAGAAACATATCATTGTATCATATAATAATGAAAGTGGAGATTACAACCAAAGCCTTGATGTTGCAAGGTCCCCTTCCTATGACCCTTTTCTCCAACACACACACTTGCTCCAATCTTGAATGAAGAAGATCCACAATGACTTGATGAACTGAAATGAGGCTCTCAAGAATGATCCAATGCAGAACTCTCCATGCAATATTAGCTTTGAATTATCCTGCTATGCTTAATTAACCTTCATTAACCTTAGCCTTTTCCATGAGAAATCCCTCTTTGTATAGGGGAAAGAGAAATGGTTAAAGAGATTAGGATCATCCCACCAAATCAGAGAAGCGAGTAGAATCCCAACCATACAGATGCCACATCACCTTCTAGAAGATCCCCTTCTAGAACTTTGGTAAAACTTAGCCTTTTCTTAGTCTTTTGACATTGTCACACCCTAGCTTTAGAGCAGCTTGCGGAGATATCGCAATCGAGCTTTAGAGCCGAGGGCGACGACCAAGCATTGTCGCATCTTGCTTATGGTGTAGTCTGCGACGACCCTCCTTAACAAGGTTTTTGATAAGGGAAAGTTAGTCACTTTCCTCATGAAGAAATGATCTTTTTGGGAACATGAACACATGTTATCAATGGATCACTGCGGTGACCAAAATAATGTGTAACAAAATGCCCCCCAAAGTATGAGACTGGAACTTGTGACACCCAAAATACTTTGTAGAATGAGTATGTCGGAAACAAGGAGCACATCAATCGTGAACCTGCAAACAGTCAAGCATCAACATAATAATATACCATTTTCCTAGGTACGCATTCCCATACTCATATTACAAAATGTCAAATGAGTCATGGCCCCCAAATATACATCGTGGATCCATGTCAATGTGAAATCGACATAGCCACCCAAAATACACTATGGATCTATGCGCTAAAATGACTCAAATTCGGACATAGCCACGAGACATACAAAGTGGATCTATGTGCCAATACAAATCATGAATACCCTGTTGCAACCTGGATCAGAATGGTATGATCCAGGGTCTTCATTTCCATCGTCCCTAAGTAAGAATCTAACGATGCGATTACAGGTGTTGAGGTTGAACATGGTAGAAACCACTTGATTACCGGTCATTAATGAAAACTGTTAACAAGTGCGAGGGAAATCACCATTGATGTCAATGACTCCCAAGGTACCCTAGTACAATCCAACGAATGTGAATAAATGAGTTGAAGTCGAACATTCGATGGAATCTTTCGATCAGGGGTCAATGATGTGAACCCATTGTTGAGAGCGAAGAAACCTGCCATTGAGGCATGTAGGATCTAATGTACTGAATGATTTCTAAGTCCTTTTCCTGGATAATGAGTTGAAGTCGACAAGAAAAGACTCATCACGATATGGTCAATGAAAGGGGTCGGGTAATTGTCTTTAGGACATGCCTTGTTTTTGACCCTATAATCTACACAAACGCGGATGGTACCTTCTTTCTTGTTCATTGGAACTAGATTGGATACCCAATCAGTCAAAGCCACGGGATAAACAAAGCCAACGTTAAGAAGTTGCTCAACTTCAAGCTTGATAGCAACAACTTTGCGTGGATGTACTGGGCAAAGTCGTTGCCAAACGGGTTTAGTGTCCAGGTATTTCTTAATATCATGCACAACGATGTCAAAATCAATACCTGGCATCTCTTCGTAACTCCAGGCGAAAACATCGCGAAATTCTTGGAAAAGGGCTTTATACATGTGGACCTCATCGGTAGAACATGAGGCCCCGATAAGAACATTCTCCACGACTCCGGGTTTAATGGAAATGCTGAGAGGGATGGTAGGTGAAATGTTGCTCAAGTTCCCTTCGTACAAAACATCATGCGTTGACTCAGGAACGAAAGAAACAACAATAATGGTCGACGACGTTGAAATATGTTGATAACTCTCTATGGTGTCACATTCGAGAAAGAGAATGGAGCGATGATGCCTATCATCCCATGGAGTGTCTTCCATAGACAAGACTAACATGATCATCTCATCAGTAGGAAAGGTCACATGAAATAGATCAGGAGATGAATCATAGAGAGAAGGAGAGGAGGGGGTTGCCGATTGAATAACTTGGTAAGCGGATTCAACCGGACTTAAAGGCATCTTGTCGCCGGAACGAGGGTAAGCACCAGGGCTAGGTACTACTCATGGGTCATATGAAGCAAGGGTTTCATGAATGGTGGTGGATATCATGTTAATAGAGGCAAAAAAAGGAGGGGGAATATCGGGTGGTGGGATTGGAAAAATACCTATCAAAGTTGAATCTTTCAAAAGAACCACCCTGACATTCTCGTAACTAGGGGGTGTCTTCGATATAAAGGGAACATTGCTAGTGCGGGAATCAAAATTAAAGAAGGCCAGTTGGTCAATAGTAATGACCTTTCCTTGGTGTGGTAAACGTACCACACGAAAAAGAGTAGACACAACTGCACGCATGGAGTGAATCTAGATGCGGCCAAGTAAAAGGTTATAATCAAGAGGTGCATCAAAGACCTCAACCTCAACATTGACCGATTTACCTTCCAACGTAATAAACAACGACAAAAGAACATCGTAGGGTTTAAATCATGTACCATTGAAAGCCTTAAGTGTATTGTGTGATTCGGTGAGGGTAGGAGAGTCGATGGATTTCCAACAAGTAACAGACATAACGCAAGTCGAGGCTCCTTCGTCAATCATAGTTCTACATATATTCTTGTTTTCAACAACAACTTGGATATGAAATGCTAACTGAGGAGGAAGCCTTGGAACGTGATCTTCCAAGTCAAAGATTATTAAATCAATATCCGTGGGTTCAATTCCACCAATGGCCTTTAACAATGCCTTCCATTGAGTAGGGAAACTTTGAAGGACTTCGAGAACTGACATCACGGAGGGTGCTTGCACAAGATCTTCTACAATGTTGTAGTTTTGGGCAACACATGTGTGAGGGTTGAATGCAGAATTTCGAACAACGCCCTTGGGAAGGGGGAAAAGAACTGTGTCGAGACCCGATCATTCAATATGAAGAGGACCATTGGGAGGTGAAGTTGGGGGAGAAGGTTGAACCAACGAAGGTGGTGTATCATCAACTCTCTCCTTTGATGGAGGGTAATCCTTGGCTCGAGTTGCGATTGCAATTTTGTTCTTTTTAGAATCACCAGTACACATAAGGACATATGATGAGGTAGAAGTAGAAGCTTGGTCATGAATGACCAGTTGGGCTTGCTACTGAGAAGGGAAAGGTTGTGACAAAACGACGGGTGTAGGAGGTTTTCCACTCCCTTGGAGGAACTTAGTAACCTCGACGCATTTCGAACAATCTTTTGTGTAATGATCATCACCACGAATCAAGCAGGGGTAACGAGGCTTACGATTCTCTATCTCATTAGTGGTTTACATTTTGGCTTTATCAGATTATGGATTATTATTCTTATCCTCCTTGTTGTTACCCTTCCTTTTCTTTTTATTTTGATTCTTTGCGGTAGGTGCGGATTGAACAAAATTAACTTCGACGGTCTTACTGGTGGAAGGAGCAGGAGTAGGAGTATTTTGTGCATTAGAATTAGTAGATTTAGGATTGGTGTGACCGGCGTGTGTGAACTGAGTCTCAACATGAAAGGTGTCGATCACACCATCAACAACATGAGAAATTGTTGGAGGTGTTGTGGTAGGGTTTGTGGAAAGACAAGGAGCATCAGGGATCAAATCGTAAAGCGTTCCCATTTGCGAATAAACGAGATCCAGATACTGAGCACGACTAGTCGCTTGCTCTTTAGTGACAACACCGCCCATGGAAACATCATGAGCGATAGTTCCTATGAGTGATTTGGTAAACCACTCAGCCAATAGTTGACCAGGAAGACGAACTTTGATCAAACGTCTTCTCCTCCTCCACTCATGGATGTGATTAGAAATATGAGTGGACGAGGATTGTTTAAAAGAACTCAAAATTTTGGTTCCTGTCTCGTATCGAATCGATAACTGGTAATGTGTCAAAATTCCATAGCTAGGGTGTTAAAGTCATTGAAGAAACCTCACGGTAATTTGATGTACCATTTTTCTACCGAACCCGTGAGAGTTCGCTGGAAAAGTCGTAATCTGACGGAGTCATCCATTAAGGAGTTGGATGAACACCACAGATGAAAAGTCATAACATGATTATTCAGATCTTCTCCTGCTCAACCGTCAAATTTAGGAATGTCGGACGGTAACTTGGCCGGTATGACGGGCCAGTAAGGAGAATGTAAGATAGGATCATTCAAAATCCTAGACAGATTAGGTAAATCCAAAGTGGTCAGGAAAGGCAATTGTCGGTTCACTTGTGGAAACTGGTAGTTTTGAGGGGGAAGCCCCATACATATACCAGTAGGACCATAAGCAGCCTGAAAATAAGGAGATAGTCCCGAGAGATTCGGTTGTGAAGGATTTTGAGGCACATAGCCCATATGGTTGGATTGATTAGGGGGGTTCCCTTGAAAAGAAACACTAGGTTGAACGTTTGGACCCCAAGTGGTATTCAAAGAACCTGGATACGGTTGACCGAGGTTAGGGGGTACAAAAGAGTTAACTTGAGGATGTTTCCCCACAGACGGTTGTAGATTTCCTTGGAAAGGAAGATTCCAAGGTAGAGATTGAACCGCAAGTGCGTTTTGTCCATATAGTGGGTTATGGACTCCAACCTAAGGTTTCCCCCCAAGTTGAGGTTATGCCCAATCTAAGGTTTTCCCCCAAATTGAGGTTGCCCCCCAAGTTGAGGTTGACCTCCAACAGGAATCTGGAAACCAAAAGTTATAGAAAGACTGGTGCCTCCAAGCGGATTGGAGCCACTAGGGCCAGATCCTCCAAGCAAAGGTGGAGGAGGAACATAAGACCCTCTGAAGAGAACCTGGGCATGTGTAGGAACAAAACCAACAACAATGTTGTACCCAGGAGGAACAAAAAGTCTGGAGCCTTTGGATGGAACCTGGGCGGAAATAACAACGAAAGTATTTAGAGCTCTATACCTAGAGGGAAGTGATGGATTTGGTCTAGGTGGAAGTGGTGTCCCAATCGGAGGTTGGGAGATAACCACATTTTTGGTAGAAATCATGGTATCTTGTGGGACCATAGTAGAATGGACCATCTGAAGAGTAGGAATCGAGTGAGAACCAATCAACAACTGGTCTGGAATGGTGGTGATGTTACTAGTAGTACCAGTAAAATGATCTAAAGGTACCGTATAGGTAACAAACATCTTAGGCACTTGTGATGCCATAGGTTGACCAAGACTCGCTCCCAGGTTACCATACAGATCACTTATGATCAAAGGGATAGAACCAAAACCAAAAGTTCCAACAGTGTGAATTGGGGTCCTAAATAACTCACTTTGAAAAAGTGGATCCTCTACTCCAGATCCTGCGTTAGGTCCGGTAGGTATCTCAAAATTTTCATCAACAACAATTTCTCCCGATGATTTCATCCGGAGCATACGTGGATTTCGTACAACACTCAATAATAGATTGATAGGGAATTAGAAAGCCTCCAAGGAGTCCGAAACAATTCGAAATCCTTCCAAAGAGCGTGTGCTTCCAACCTCAGAAGCTACTTAGTTATTGACTACTCCCTCAAGAGAGCCTTCTGGTGAGTTAGGAGGCAAAGGTTGGTAACCTTCCATATCTTCTGGGGCAAGCCCTTGCATCCTACGTGAATGACGAAGGTCGATGTTGCCTGATTCGAGTAGAGAAAGAAGAAAATCTATGGCCGATTAGAGGAAACAAACATCACTCACTAATAAGATCTAGGAATCAAACCAAGCAAACACAACTTCTTATTTCAAAGTCACTAGTTGGTGATGAAATCCAACATCATGAAATCAAGACAAGAAGGGCTGGGATAAGCGGGTGGAAAAGTTACATTGACGACCTACTTAACGGACTTACACCCTGGTGCAAGCTCCCACACATAATCGTGGGTATACCCTCCAAGGAGCCCAAGTGAGTTTGGCCAATGTCGATTTCATGTACCGTGAAGACTTGCTCCTCCACAGTTACCTTGTGTAAAGACTGTAAAGAGATAGGCTACTAAGGTTACCAACTACAACAATAATGCTTGGGGAAATAGTTGACAGTCCGATCCACGCGCAAAGGCAGGGTATCTAGCCCAAAATCAACTTGAAAGGCTTCCACTCATAATTGTGGGTATACCTTCAAGCGACCCCCATAATACGTGCAATCTCTACACCAAGACCAACAAAGTAGGGTGAGTAACTCTGCTAGTCTTAATGTGACCTCAGGTTTGACCCTTGTGTGAGAAGGGCTTCCCAGGACAAAATGTAGCAATTGGATTTGAACTCTCCCTACCACAAGATACTATTGTGTGTTTTGATGCTTTGGAGAGTGTGCCTTACAACCTATTCCAAAACGCTATGCTAGCTAATGTTGGTGAAAAAATTTCCCTAGAAAATAAAAGTTACTAATAAATTTTAAATTTACGATGTGGTTTAGAGGCTATTGCTTACTCAAAAGGGGAGATGGAAGTGAAACTATTGATGTTGTGACCTTGACCCAATAAAAATGCAAAAACAGATGAATGTGCAATTTTCAATTCAACGAACTCTAGTTACAGTAGGGAGAAGGTATTTTTTTTGAAGTACAACAAGCTACCAATTGCAATTTCTTAATTTCAAAAGAACACAATTCCAAACAATCATGAACTAAAATTTTTCCAATTTCTTCTCTTTACAAATATTTCGAATGTAAAAAATTTCGTATAAGGGATTACTTAAAAAGAATAAATGAATTCAATTCTTCCCTTCCAAGAAAAAATCAGAGATGTGATAACAGAAGGAAAACGTAATCTAGGAAAATCAAGACATTCTCAACACAATTCCCAAATCAAATTCGTAATGTAGACAAAAACTAAAAAGACAAGAAAAACTCTCGACATAAGCAAGCAAAAAGTGTTTCTTAATCAACAACCAATCTGACAAACAAAATGAATCCAAAAATCAGAACAAACCAAAGACCCTTTGTCAAACAAGCACTCATATCAGGATCTGAGATTATATTGTTGTGACAATGAGCAAAAGTAAAAAACTTGCAAAATGCAAAGAAAGATTTTCAATCATTGAAAACCAATCACAAGCAAGCTTTAAACTCAAGAAACAATCAATCATGGGAATAGGAAGTTCACCCCAGGATACTAAGGCAAATCTAGGCGGTAAAAGACAAAATGACCCACTCCATCAAAACCTACAAGAGTTGTCGCAGACTGAATATGGGCCATAGTGCGATGAGCAAGGGTCGTCGCAACCTACTATCAGGGCACATTGCGATGTCGTCGCACTAGATTGGCTAAGCAAAGAGTGACGTCTCAGGCTCATTGTAGGCTGACAATAAGGTACAATGTGATGATCTCTGTAAATTTGAAAAATTTGGAAGAAAGACAAAAAATCCAAAGGAACTTCTAAACCCAGGGAGTCTAAATGGATCACCCACAGAATCAGAGAATGGAATTTATCAGAAGAAGGCAAGCTAAAGGCAAATGGGAAGCAAAAAATCAAAAAGAGGTCGTATCCCCAGTATGGTCACCAATTTTGTTATGGGACTTATCATAAATGCAGACATAAATAGATCTCCCTAGATCCACCTAGATATAGAACAAAACAAAACTGAATATGACATTTTCCCTAAGCTCTAATCATGGAGTTTACTATCTAGCAAGAGATGGGCAACATACCGTTTAAATATCGCTTCCTCTTGCCGTTGTCATCCTAGCTCCACTCTAGTTCTCCTGTGATATTGGATCTACAAGGGAACACAAACAAACCAAAGTGAAAGCAATAATATACTCAATGAGAACCTATGTATGTGATCAAGGAATCATACAATAAAATGAGATGAGTTTTATGGGAAAGAAACATATCATTGTATCATATAATAATGAAAGTGGAGATTACAACCAAATCCTTGATGTTGCAAGGTCCCCTTTCGATGACCCTTGGCTCCAACACACACACTTTCTCCAATCTTGAATGAAGAAGATCCACAATGACTTGATGAACTGAAATGAGGCTCTCAAGAATGATCCAATGCATAACTCTCCATGCAATCTTAGCTTTGAATTAATCTTTTGTGCTTAATTAACCTTCATTAACCTTAGCCTTTTCAATGATAAATCCCTCTTTATATAGGGGAAAGAGAGATGGTTAAAGAGATTAGGATGATCCCACCAAATCAGAGAAGCAAGTAGGATCCCAACCATATGGACGCCACCTGACCTTCTAGAAGATACCCTTATAGAACTTTCGTGAAACTTAGCCTTTTCTTAGTCTTTTGACATCGTCGCACCCTAGCTTTACAACATCTTGCAGAGACGTCACAATCGAGCTTTAGGGCAGAGGGCGATGACCAGACATCGTCGCATCCTGCTTATGGTGCAGCCTGCAACGACCCTCCTTAACAAGGTTTTTGATAAGAGAAAGTCAATCACTTTTCTCACGAAGAAAGGATCTTTTTGGGAACATGAACACATGTTATTAATGGATCACTAAGATGACGGAAATAATGTGTAACACAGAGTCCACACATAGGTTCATGGTTTTGACATTGGTGTATGTATTGTGGAGGAAGAAATTTTTCCTAGTTGGCAGGTGGATAACCATCGGACGACTATGGATGCAGATTCAGAGGAGGAGCCGCCTCTTCTCTCCCCTCATCGACTCACGGATGAACATATTTAGATCATTTTTTATATTTCGCAGAAGCTTGATGACCAGATGCACAATTAGCGAATTCTTAGACAGCGAATGGACCTCCTGTTCAACTCCACGACAGACACTCCAGCTAAAAAATGATGCCCGACTTGTGGCCAAAAGTCCATCCCAGCTTACAACATTCATGGTAGTCCAAGTTCGCATATGGATTAGCTCCTCCAAGTTTTGTTTTCTTTCTAGTTTTGTCACTTTTTCAAGAATGGAAAAATCCCTTCCTCACAATGTATGCTAGTCAGTCACGGTGACTAGTTTATGGCTACAGTTTTGAGTCTACTGTAACACGTCAGACAATTACAATCTTTTTGAAGGCCACTTGTCTTGGTTTCCCTGCGGCAGAACATGTGGTAGACTATAGGCAATGTAATGACAAACATTGTTGATAATATATAGATCCTTTTATTTGCAAAAAATAAACATTTATTTTATCACTTGGATGGGGTGCTAGCTAGAGAACATGCAGGAGACGATGTTAATGCGTCCAACCACTGCCTCCATCCCTACATTCATGCTGATGCAAAGCATTAACATTGCAGGGAAGGTGGTCTGCATGGGCTGTGTGCATAATTTAATGGGAATATTAGACAATGCGCCAAAGGGATCCAACGCTGGTACGAGGAGGACATAGGTTGTCCTCTCAAGTTCATTCGAACTCTCCAGGACTGGAATGGCATGCTTAATAGAGGTAATGCAGGAGTCTCGTGCACCATAGTTAACTCAGGCATTGTGAATGGTCTATTCCTCTCATAGGGGAACGCTCTCTACTCATGGCTCCTTTCCTCATCAACTCTTCATCGCCTAGCCTTCTGCTCATCCACTGCCCATTATGTCGTGTGAAAGAGGCAAGCTAAAGCGGGGTCTCGATTATTACAGATTCAAAGCTCAATGCCTTTAGTGGGGTTAGACTCCCTTGTCCGCTCAACCCCATTTCCATAGCCCAGTTTCCTTGGGCTTGCCCTCTAGAGCCTCGCCTTCCATTCTTCATAATAGAGACATCGAAGACATGACTCCAATCTTCGTGGAAGAGGAGTTCCCTCTGTTTCCTCCCCTGTCTCCTCAGGCTTCCCATTTGGTGGACTTCTTGGCCCTTCAGGGTTCTTTTCTCAGTTCTCCTTGTGTGGAGGGGGGATTTCTCCCACATTGGTTATGGAAGACCCTGCAGTTGATGGCCTAGTCATGGAAGAGACTCCTCCTTCAACGACTAGTGACTTGATTCATGTTACATCTTGCCTCAATACCATGCTCTCCCCGAGTGTGATTTCAGAATCAGTTGCACCACCTATGTGCCACCTCTCACCGGATCAATTGCAGTTAATTTTTTACTTAATAAGAGATGTCACTGAGCAAATTTCTCGCTAGGACATCCTCAACTGTCATGTGGACGCCTTCTTGGATTCATTCTCAAGCAATCTTGTTAAAAGCAGGTGCCCAACTTGCTGCCAACCTTATGCCTTTGCACCTACTTGGCCTCACCCTACAAATGGCGATGGCAACCAGGACACCTCCAACGTATGATTTTCTACCAGTCTAATCTCTTTTTGATGAAAACGATCTTCTTTTCTAGCCCATCACAAGAACAATAGTTCGCATAATTTTGTATTTTGTTATATATGTTCTCAATTGCACAATAAATTCTCTATTAAACTTGTACTTGGTTCTAGTTTCCATCTATTTAAAAGAACCAACTACAAAACATAGATATATGTATTGTATCGATTCTTTGATTCTTTAATTATCTAAGACAATACATTTTTATTTAAAAATAAAAAAACAATTATTTTATAAAATAATATAAATTAAAAAAAAAATCTTTAGCAATATATTCACCTTTATATTGAATCAAGGAGATTCCCTTTTAACCACATATTTACCTTTAGAAAACATTAATAAAGAGAATTCCCTTTTTCTTTGCACTTTAAAATATACCTTAAAAAGTATGAATCAATAGGGTTATAATTCCCTTTTTTTGACATATAAATATTTTTCAAAATATTAATCCTAAAATTATATGAATATTTAAATTTATGTTTTAAAAATATTTATTAAATAATTTTTAAATACACCTTTTAATTTTTTAAATATATTGTAAAAACATATACTTAAATAAATTGTGAATTTACTTCCAAAAATCACTTATATCTTGCCCTTGATCTTAATCCTTTATATAACAAGTGTTGCGTGACAACGTAGTCCCTGCCAAGTAGGTTATAAGGTAAATTTTGGAAAATGGGGAGAGTGGAGTAATATTGTTAAGAAAAATTGTATGGCGAGTTGTCAGTAAGCAAAGCAGTGCCAATGTCTTTCGAACATGTGTGTTGAGTTGTTACCAGTAAAAGCATAATCCATGTGAATTGTAGATGGAAGAAGTTCTGGGTGCAAGATCTATAATAGCGCCAACCCGGAGATCGACTGCTATAAAGTTGGCTAACTATGGAATTGTAGATCATCGAAGTTTTGGGTGCAAGATGTATATCACGTAAAAGGGGGAAGGAAAGTTCGGTTACGACAACCCAACAACTAGGTATGAAAAGCAACGACAATGGGTCAGACACCCATATATTGCTTATTAATGCCAATGAGTGAACCTGTATGTTGAGTTGTCAATAGTAAAAGCATAACGAATGTGCATCGGAAATGGTGAAAATGTAGCGGGGATTGAAGAGAGTGATAAATGGTTTGAAAGTTTTGTGAACCGGGGTCGAATTGTAAATGAGGAAGTGTTTGGTGAAAAATGTATATCAAGGAAGTGTTGTGTGCAACATGTATATCATAGAACATGGGGCATAAGAATTTGATAGCGCTAAGTCGCGATGAATTGTAGTGTTTGTTGCAAAATGTATATCACAAAAGTGTTGTGTTCAACATCTATATCACAGAACACGGGGCATAAGAATTCAATAGTGCTAAGTCACGACGAATTGTAGAGTATGAAAGTTTTGGGTGCAATATGTATATGGCGCACTTGTATGGGAATAAAAATTCGATAGCGATAAGGCACGACCCCGCGGAGAGATAATTGGATAAGTGTTGAAAGGAACCGCGGTCTGTCGAGCTCATGATGTGATGATATAGGACCAATCGATGAGTTTGAAAAAAGTTAGGATCAAGTTTAAATATATTTATTTAAATTGTATTTATATTAATGTATCTTAATAGATAATTTGTGGTCCAAATGTAAACCATGTTCCAATATTTGGATGAATTGTAGACTAAAAAGTTTTGGGTGCAAGATGTATATGGTGGAACTGTAGATGATGCAAGT
Source organism: Picea engelmannii (assembly GCA_009831015.1). Classification (NCBI taxonomy): domain Eukaryota; kingdom Viridiplantae; phylum Streptophyta; class Pinopsida; order Pinales; family Pinaceae; genus Picea; species Picea engelmannii. Next base: position 343,799 of record ML783955.1, on the reverse strand, counting down.
TTTGGGTGCAAAATCTATAATAGCGCCAACCCGGGGGGCGGTTGGGCTCCCGTAAATCGTTGTTTAATACGTTTTTACGTGTTAATGCCAATAAGCGAACCTGTGCACTGAGTTGTCACCAGTAAAAGTAGAATGAATTTGAATTGAGGATGGCATGAATATCCTTTTCATGTTACACATTTTGCACTGAAATGTTCTGATATATACAATTTGACAGGCGGGGCCTTACATCTCCTTGGGAACCCTTGTCACCCTATTTTGAAGCCTGATCGACCGCTTTCCGCAGTTGACCATTTCTTGACATGTCTTTCGTGGATCGTCGAGTTCACAGGTTCAGGAAATTTCCAATTTCTAGTTGTTGTTTCCTATGCCCGCTACCTTCAGGCTTCTTTCCAAGTATATGAAATATGTATACAACTTCTCCAGAAACATACAGAAAAGATCTTTCTAGGAAATGGAATATCTATAGCAGATTTGAATATATTGGACCATATTTTCCCTCTTCTATACTCAACCAAATTCCCGTTTTTTTTCCCCCTCTACTATCTCTTTCTCGTTACATAGTCGTTTTTCCGAAAATGTCCCAATGCGCGCATTGGTGGATGCACCGGTTCACATTTGCGTTCGTGCTTTTATATCATTAATCCGACCGACTACTAGCCATTCGATGCCTAGCCACTTTTCAGATTGCGGATTCTCGGGTAGGCAGGCTCTATAACCGAGGTCGAATTGTAAATGACGCAAGTGTTTGGTGAAAAATGTATATCACGGAAGTGTTGTGTGCAACATGTATATCACGGATCCCACAGGGGTGTAGACCGATTGGCAAGTGCCGTGTAAATGGAAGGAAATATGTAAAAATAGGTCTCACGGCTGATTCTCACTCCGATTTACTTGTGCTCCATTCTTTGGGGTTGCGTGGAAGCACCTGGGGTTATAGTGGTAGCGGACGGGTATTGACCCCGTGTCATGCGAGTATGAGAATCGCGAGTTTCCGATTCCCCCAGTACAGAAAACAAAAAAATGTATATCACGAAACAAAGGGCATAAGAAATCGATCGCGTTAAGTCGCGACGAATTGTAGAGTATGAAAGTTTTGGGTGCAATATGTATATTGCGCACTTGTAGATAACAAAATTTTTGGGTGCAAGATTTATAATAGCACCAACCCGGGGGTTGGTCGGACTCCCGTAAATTGCTGTTGAATATGTATATCATGGAACAAAGGGCATAAAAATTCGACAGTGCTAAGTTGCGACCCCGCGGAGAGATAATTGGCTAAGTGTTGAAAGGAATTGCGGTCAGTTGGGCTCATGATGTGACGATATAGGAGCAATCCACGAGTTTGAAAAAAAGTCAGGTTCACGTTTAAATATATTTATTTAAATTGTATTTATATTAATGTATCTTAATAGATTATTTGTGGTCGACATGCAAACCATGTTACAATATGTGGACGAATTGTAGACCACAGAAGTTTTGGGTGCAAGATGTATATGGTGGAACTGTATAGGACGCAAGTTTTGGATGCAAGATCTATAATAGCGCAAACCCGGGGGTCTCTTCTATACTCAACCAAATTCTCGTTTGTTTTTCCCCTCTACTCTATCTTTCTCGTTACTTTTTTTGTTTTTCCGAAAATTTCCCAATGCGCATGTTGGCAGACGCACTGGTTCACACTTGGACTCATGCTTTTATATCGTGATTTCGACTGATCGCTAGCCACTCGATGCCTAGGCACTTTTCAGATCGTGGATTCCCGGGTAGGCGTGCTCTATAACAGTGGTCAAATTGTAAATGACGTAAGTGTTTGGTGAAAAATGTATATCACATAAGTGTTGTGTGCAACATGTATATCACGAAACAGGGGGCATAAGAAATGCAAGATCTATAATAGCACCAACCCGGGGGTCGGTTGGGCTCCCTTAAATCACTGTTGAATACACTTTTTGCTTGTTAGTGCCAATAAGTGAACCCGTGCATCGAGTTGTCAACAGTAAAAGCAGAATGAATTTGAATTGAAGATGGCACGAATACCCTCTTTGTGTTGCACATTTTGCACTGAAATGTTCCGATATATACAATTTGACAAGCGGGGCCTTACGCCTCCTCGGGAACCCGTATCACCCTATTTTGAAGCTCGTCCGACCACTTTCCGCAGTTGAAACATAGAGAAAAGATCTTGTTGGGAAATGAAATATCTATTGCAGATTTGAATATATTGAACCTTCTTTTCCCTCTTCTATACTCAACCAAATTCCCATTTGTTTTTCCATTCTACTCTCTCTTTCTCGTTACTTAGTCGTTTTTCCGAAAATGTCCCAATGCGTGCATTGGCGGACGCACCAGTTCACATTTGTGCTCATGCTTTTATATCGTGACTATGACCGACCGCTAGCCATTCGATGCCTAGCCACTTTTTAGATCGTGGATTCTCGGGTAGGCGGGCTCCATAACCGGGGTCGAATTGTAAATGACGCAAGTGTTTGGTGCAAAATTTATATCACAGAAGTTTTGTGTGCCACATGTATATCACGGAATAGGGGGCATAAGAAATAGATAGCGCTAAGTCGTGATGAATTGTAGAGTATGAAAGTTTTGGGTGCAAGATGTATATCATGCACTTGTAGATGACAAAAGTTTTGGGTGTAAGATTTATAATAGTGCCAACCTAGGGGTCGGTCGGATTTCCGTAAATCGTTGTTGAATACGTATATCACAAAACAGGGGGGATAAAAATTCAATAGCCCTAAGTCGCGACCCCGCGAAGAGATAATTGGCTAAGTGTTGAAAGGAATTGCGGTCGATCGAGCTCATGATGTGACAATATAGGACCAATCCACAAGTTAGAAAAAAGTCAGGTTCAAGCTTAAATATATTTATTTTAATTGTATTTATATTAATGTATCTTAATAGATTATTTTTGGTCCAAATGCAAACCATGTTCCAATATGTGGACGAATTGTAGAGCACGAAAGTTTTGGGTGCAAGATGTATATGGTGGAACTATAGATGACACAACTTTTGGGTGCAAGATTTATAATAGCGCCAATCCGGGGGTCGGTCGGGCTCCCATAAATCGCTGTTGAATACGTTATTTGCTTGTTAATGCCAATAAGCAAAGTTGTGCACTGAGTTGTCACTAGTGAAAGCATAATGAATTTGAATTGAGGATGGCAGGAATACCCTCTTCATGTTACACATTTTGCACTGAAATGTTCCAATATATACAATTTGACAGTCGGGGCCTTACGTCTACTCAGGAACCCTTGCCACCCTATTTTGAAGCTCGTCCGACCGCTTTCCACGGGTATTTCTGTGCTTGCCACCTTCACACTTCTTTCCAAGTATATGCAATAAGTATATAAATTTTCCAGAAACATGCAAAAAAGATCTTGCGAGCAAATGGGATATCTATCACATATGGGAATATATTAATCCTTCTTTTTCGTCTTCTATACTTTATCTTTTATCACAAAATTGTTGGGTGCAAAATGTATATGACATAAGTGGGTGCAAGATGTATATAATAGAACATGCAGGATCAGAATGTGATAGCACTAAGTTGTGACACCGCCATGAGATATTTGGCCAAGTGTTGAAAGGGACGGTCATCGGTCGGGTTCCCGATGTGAAGATATAGATGGAAATGAGGATTTGACAATCTGCTAACCGATCAACCCGAGGGAAATCTAGGAGCCCGAGAAAGTCAGGTTCAAGTTTGAAGGGATTTTGTTTATGTTTATTTGAAATGTATGCATATTAATGTATCTTAATAGATTATTTGTGGTCCAAATGTAAACCATGTTCGAATTTGAATGGTGTTTTGGGCTCGATTTTTTTTTCTCAAACCTACAAGTAATAGAGAAAAAAATACACGACTTTACATTTTGTATATCGAAGAATATTCAGAAATATAGGAAGCTGGAATATATGCACAATATAGAACATGAACATGTGCAGGGAAATGAGTTAATTTTATGAAGAAATACAAATTTCAAAAACAACACTAAGCATTGAATGTCAACATAGAACAACCCCAAAAATTTATATTCAGATAAACTGGGTCACAATATACATTTGAGAATATTTCCCCAAAAAAGTTGTCTTCGAGTTTGTAAAAAAAAATATAGTTCAGTACATATTCTGTGAAATAAAAATGCATTTGCCATGATGACTTCAATTGGGACTGCCACGGACTACAAAGAAAAGATGTACAAGAATGAAGTTTGTAGAAAGAAGAAAGTCGGTGATGGAAAACAACAAAACCTGGCAAGAAGAAAGAGAAAATTGTCAGATGTGGGTTAAAGCTTGTTAGAATAAGTGGACGAAGATAGAAGAATGTAATTAGTATCAACTTACTATGATGGTGTCCCATGCCTTGTCATTTGCTCGCTGGTGTCCTTTTATGGCTTTCCTTGGCTTTGACCTTCATTGGTAATCTGGTCGATAACCTTTTTCAACCTTTCTTTGATGTAGCTCCTCATGGGCGCCACGTTCATTTCATGCTGGATTTTTATATTGAAGAATTCACTTTTCAAGTCCTTTAGATCAATAGACAAGTTGTGAAATGATTCTTGAATATCTTGGTTTGTAATTGCATAACCGACTAGCCAAGTTTTCACGTCATCTTCACCATGTTCAAGAATGCCATAGAAATTTTCAAATGATAGTCTTTTATAGATATGAACTTCATCATCAAATGCTTGTTGGGTTAAAAACAACGAGTTGAATATCAATTTCAGGTCCTGGACTTCATTGGTGTTGGCAGCTAGATCTATCCCAATTAGTTTCTTGAATAGTTTGTCTCTTTTAGATATGGTCCGGCTACATTCTTGAACGATATCATTCAATTTCTTTACCTTTTCTTTCTAGCATGCGTTTAGCTGGTGTATTCGATCCAGGGAAGGGAGATCCTCCTGTCTTCTTTTGAATTCCATCATACCGGTAACTTTAATACCAAATGGTAAAACTGCATCGAGATAAAAACCTTACTCATTCTTGAGATCTGCTTGTAGATACTCATGAAAAGCATGCACTCTTGTTCCAAAAGAGACCATATTCTTTGACATCTCCCAAGATTCTCTTATTAATTCCATTATTATATTTATATTCTTTTCCACATAGCCTCGGGCCGATGTGAGAAGGATTGTTGATCCTTTTAACTTTGGCGCAGATGCGGTGGACCCGACCATTGCCAAAGGAGTAGCAAATAATGAAAGAGGCATTAGAGTTGCCTCCAATTCTTTGATTCACTTCTTTAACATGAGGTTTTCCGTTTCTAGGCCGCTAATAGAGTTGTCTAGAGAATATCTAGTTGCTTGGTGCATCTTGGATATCTTGGAAGGGCACATGTTGTGTAGGCTGATCTCTGAACGAGATGTGCTTTTCTTATTCTTTACATCTCTGTTTTCCATAATCAATTTTTTTGATTCGTTGTAAAAAAAAACGCTCTGAAATGCAAAAGACTCTTCTTCGTCCAATGTATCTATGCTAATTATTTCCATCCCAAGATTGTGCAAAGCAGTGCTTTCTAGGTGGTCATCGTAAGGGAACATTTTGTCAATGTCAATTTCTAGTTGCATATCTTCGAGGGAGAGATTGTAGATATCAATTTCTCCCCTCGGTCCCTCCTGTTCTTGGACTATTGTTTTCCGTTTTTTGCCCGCGGGAAGTTTGTGACAACTTTCAATTTTTCCAAAGGGAGGGTTCTTATCTCCTCCTCTTCCCAAAGAACTGTTTGTGACTTTCTTTCTTGGGTAAGTCGTTGGAGTACTTGTACGAGATGTTGTGGTCTTGGCTGTGGCGATCGGGGATTGGACACTTTTTTCACTCGGGTCTTTTCGGTTATGCTTGTGTGAATCATTGGTACTGGTACGGAGTTCATTCAGGATAATGTCAGTGAAAGAACTATTGAAGTGGTTCCTGACCATGAAATTCCAGACTTTCCAAGGCAGAGAGATGAATTGTCCTTTCCTTTTTTCATGGAAAAAATGCAGCCAATAGATGTACTCCCTTGTTATTCCAGCAAAAAAAATTGTACCAGATATGTGTCATGGAAGGAAGCAAGGATTTTGTTTAGATCCAAAAATCCTTATAACATTATAGTTCTCCATTTCTTCTAGTGTGCCCTTCCTATCCAGGAAGATTGTCGACTAGCCAGAAAACCGGGGAAAATACTTTCCAAATATCAATGCTTTAAAAACTGAAACAAAATAATTAAAGACCTTATAAAATTGTTGGCAAGCGTCATGTCTCCATAATTTCTGGCACGAGAATGTTACTGGGTCAAATTTAGAGTTCAACTTCCTACATATAGATAGTCCACGAAATGGATAGCAATTCGGCACGACAAAAATTAAATAATATGACATAAATAATTTCTTCTACCTCCTATATTTCAATATTTGGGAAGAGATTTGAATGGAAATCAACTTGTGGCAATGGAATATAGTTTGTTCCTTGAACGTAAAATATAAAATATACATAATCATCTGAGAGATGCCGGTTGCACTTTCTTGTCTCGTTGTCCTTGTGAAAAGACATGCAATTTGCCGAAAAAGGTTTTTACATGCACTAACCTGTAATATGGCCATGTCCTGGGGAGCGGGCGCTGGGTCTGGTAATAACTTCGGCAAGAGGTCCAATTTATTACCATGCTTCTTTAAGAATTATTTGCAATTATTGCCCTTGAAAGTAGGCATTGGTTCGGGAAGTGTTAACATCTTTCAAAATACTTGAGGCCATAGGGAGATTTGGAAATGGTCGCCCATCTGGACAATTTGCTAGTTCGGAATATAGTTGTTGGCATAGGACGTGACCAAGTCCTTAAAGTAAAAAAAATCGGGGATACAATCTGCCGTTGCAATTTCAGATGTTGAGATAACTTTCAGATGAGTAGTAGTCATAAGCTATGGACCATTGAAAACGCTGATCCTCGTGCCCAAAAATATTTAGGGTATCTCCACATAAATGTTGTCGAGTTGCAGCCATAAGGTGATGAAAACCTTCCTTTGCTCCTCATTGTATTTAAAATGGACTCTGCAACATCATAATATAATCTTCGGTAAATCTTGGTTCAATGTGTTTTAATGGGAGATGTCCTCGACCTTTTCGCCTTTTAATGCCAATATTTTCAAAGCTAATAAAAGCGCCATCAATTTGCATTGGAAGTGCGCGAAGATGGAAAGGAAACCGATAAACTATTAAAAAGTGGGGAAAACATTAACAACTATGTAATATACCTGGATCTTGACAAAAGCAGGTTCAATTTAGAAGATAATTTGTTTATATTTACTTAAACAATTTTCATATTATTTTATTTTATTACTGTTCTCTGTGGCCCAAATGCAAACTATGTTCAAATTGGAAGGGTGGAGCAACATTTTCATATGCAAGAACACTCTCAAATATGCGAACCTTTAAGGTTAAAAAATGATATGCACAATACTAAAGAACGACATCATGTGAACACCTTTGTAGATGACAGTGGGCCAACACAATATTGCATTCTCACTATGATGACGCCTTAAAAAGACCAAAACATCCATCATTTTTTTGTGAATTCAAGATTGACAGAAATAAACTAATTAGATTCCATAATATTCTCCCATAAATGCATTTTAATGGGAGATTACCTCAAGCTTTCCGCTTATTAATGCCAATCTTTTCGAACATCTGTGGTGAGACGTCACTAGTAAAATCATAAGTAATGTGTATTGGGAAGGGGCAAATGTGGCGGGCATGGAGGAGAATTAAAGATGCTTTGGTACTTTTTTGAACCTGGAAGTCCGTGGTGGAATTGTAGATCACCTAAGTTTTGGATGCAAGATGTATACTTGGAACA
>ML783955.1:310405-335853 GCA_009831015.1 Picea engelmannii | reverse complement strand
TTCTGGTGAGTTAGGAGGCAAAGGTTGGTAACCTTCCATATCTTCTGGGGCAAGCCCTTGCATCCTACGTGAATGACGAAGGTCGATGTTGCCTGATTCGAGTAGAGAAAGAAGAAAATCTATGGCCGATTAGAGGAAACAAACATCACTCACTAATAAGATCTAGGAATCAAACCAAGCAAACACAACTTCTTATTTCAAAGTCACTAGTTGGTGATGAAATCCAACATCATGAAATCAAGACAAGAAGGGCTGGGATAAGCGGGTGGAAAAGTTACATTGACGACCTACTTAACGGACTTACACCCTGGTGCAAGCTCCCACACATAATCGTGGGTATACCCTCCAAGGAGCCCAAGTGAGTTTGGCCAATGTCGATTTCATGTACCGTGAAGACTTGCTCCTCCACAGTTACCTTGTGTAAAGACTGTAAAGAGATAGGCTACTAAGGTTACCAACTACAACAATAATGCTTGGGGAAATAGTTGACAGTCCGATCCACGCGCAAAGGCAGGGTATCTAGCCCAAAATCAACTTGAAAGGCTTCCACTCATAATTGTGGGTATACCTTCAAGCGACCCCCATAATACGTGCAATCTCTACACCAAGACCAACAAAGTAGGGTGAGTAACTCTGCTAGTCTTAATGTGACCTCAGGTTTGACCCTTGTGTGAGAAGGGCTTCCCAGGACAAAATGTAGCAATTGGATTTGAACTCTCCCTACCACAAGATACTATTGTGTGTTTTGATGCTTTGGAGAGTGTGCCTTACAACCTATTCCAAAACGCTATGCTAGCTAATGTTGGTGAAAAAATTTCCCTAGAAAATAAAAGTTACTAATAAATTTTAAATTTACGATGTGGTTTAGAGGCTATTGCTTACTCAAAAGGGGAGATGGAAGTGAAACTATTGATGTTGTGACCTTGACCCAATAAAAATGCAAAAACAGATGAATGTGCAATTTTCAATTCAACGAACTCTAGTTACAGTAGGGAGAAGGTATTTTTTTTGAAGTACAACAAGCTACCAATTGCAATTTCTTAATTTCAAAAGAACACAATTCCAAACAATCATGAACTAAAATTTTTCCAATTTCTTCTCTTTACAAATATTTCGAATGTAAAAAATTTCGTATAAGGGATTACTTAAAAAGAATAAATGAATTCAATTCTTCCCTTCCAAGAAAAAATCAGAGATGTGATAACAGAAGGAAAACGTAATCTAGGAAAATCAAGACATTCTCAACACAATTCCCAAATCAAATTCGTAATGTAGACAAAAACTAAAAAGACAAGAAAAACTCTCGACATAAGCAAGCAAAAAGTGTTTCTTAATCAACAACCAATCTGACAAACAAAATGAATCCAAAAATCAGAACAAACCAAAGACCCTTTGTCAAACAAGCACTCATATCAGGATCTGAGATTATATTGTTGTGACAATGAGCAAAAGTAAAAAACTTGCAAAATGCAAAGAAAGATTTTCAATCATTGAAAACCAATCACAAGCAAGCTTTAAACTCAAGAAACAATCAATCATGGGAATAGGAAGTTCACCCCAGGATACTAAGGCAAATCTAGGCGGTAAAAGACAAAATGACCCACTCCATCAAAACCTACAAGAGTTGTCGCAGACTGAATATGGGCCATAGTGCGATGAGCAAGGGTCGTCGCAACCTACTATCAGGGCACATTGCGATGTCGTCGCACTAGATTGGCTAAGCAAAGAGTGACGTCTCAGGCTCATTGTAGGCTGACAATAAGGTACAATGTGATGATCTCTGTAAATTTGAAAAATTTGGAAGAAAGACAAAAAATCCAAAGGAACTTCTAAACCCAGGGAGTCTAAATGGATCACCCACAGAATCAGAGAATGGAATTTATCAGAAGAAGGCAAGCTAAAGGCAAATGGGAAGCAAAAAATCAAAAAGAGGTCGTATCCCCAGTATGGTCACCAATTTTGTTATGGGACTTATCATAAATGCAGACATAAATAGATCTCCCTAGATCCACCTAGATATAGAACAAAACAAAACTGAATATGACATTTTCCCTAAGCTCTAATCATGGAGTTTACTATCTAGCAAGAGATGGGCAACATACCGTTTAAATATCGCTTCCTCTTGCCGTTGTCATCCTAGCTCCACTCTAGTTCTCCTGTGATATTGGATCTACAAGGGAACACAAACAAACCAAAGTGAAAGCAATAATATACTCAATGAGAACCTATGTATGTGATCAAGGAATCATACAATAAAATGAGATGAGTTTTATGGGAAAGAAACATATCATTGTATCATATAATAATGAAAGTGGAGATTACAACCAAATCCTTGATGTTGCAAGGTCCCCTTTCGATGACCCTTGGCTCCAACACACACACTTTCTCCAATCTTGAATGAAGAAGATCCACAATGACTTGATGAACTGAAATGAGGCTCTCAAGAATGATCCAATGCATAACTCTCCATGCAATCTTAGCTTTGAATTAATCTTTTGTGCTTAATTAACCTTCATTAACCTTAGCCTTTTCAATGATAAATCCCTCTTTATATAGGGGAAAGAGAGATGGTTAAAGAGATTAGGATGATCCCACCAAATCAGAGAAGCAAGTAGGATCCCAACCATATGGACGCCACCTGACCTTCTAGAAGATACCCTTATAGAACTTTCGTGAAACTTAGCCTTTTCTTAGTCTTTTGACATCGTCGCACCCTAGCTTTACAACATCTTGCAGAGACGTCACAATCGAGCTTTAGGGCAGAGGGCGATGACCAGACATCGTCGCATCCTGCTTATGGTGCAGCCTGCAACGACCCTCCTTAACAAGGTTTTTGATAAGAGAAAGTCAATCACTTTTCTCACGAAGAAAGGATCTTTTTGGGAACATGAACACATGTTATTAATGGATCACTAAGATGACGGAAATAATGTGTAACACAGAGTCCACACATAGGTTCATGGTTTTGACATTGGTGTATGTATTGTGGAGGAAGAAATTTTTCCTAGTTGGCAGGTGGATAACCATCGGACGACTATGGATGCAGATTCAGAGGAGGAGCCGCCTCTTCTCTCCCCTCATCGACTCACGGATGAACATATTTAGATCATTTTTTATATTTCGCAGAAGCTTGATGACCAGATGCACAATTAGCGAATTCTTAGACAGCGAATGGACCTCCTGTTCAACTCCACGACAGACACTCCAGCTAAAAAATGATGCCCGACTTGTGGCCAAAAGTCCATCCCAGCTTACAACATTCATGGTAGTCCAAGTTCGCATATGGATTAGCTCCTCCAAGTTTTGTTTTCTTTCTAGTTTTGTCACTTTTTCAAGAATGGAAAAATCCCTTCCTCACAATGTATGCTAGTCAGTCACGGTGACTAGTTTATGGCTACAGTTTTGAGTCTACTGTAACACGTCAGACAATTACAATCTTTTTGAAGGCCACTTGTCTTGGTTTCCCTGCGGCAGAACATGTGGTAGACTATAGGCAATGTAATGACAAACATTGTTGATAATATATAGATCCTTTTATTTGCAAAAAATAAACATTTATTTTATCACTTGGATGGGGTGCTAGCTAGAGAACATGCAGGAGACGATGTTAATGCGTCCAACCACTGCCTCCATCCCTACATTCATGCTGATGCAAAGCATTAACATTGCAGGGAAGGTGGTCTGCATGGGCTGTGTGCATAATTTAATGGGAATATTAGACAATGCGCCAAAGGGATCCAACGCTGGTACGAGGAGGACATAGGTTGTCCTCTCAAGTTCATTCGAACTCTCCAGGACTGGAATGGCATGCTTAATAGAGGTAATGCAGGAGTCTCGTGCACCATAGTTAACTCAGGCATTGTGAATGGTCTATTCCTCTCATAGGGGAACGCTCTCTACTCATGGCTCCTTTCCTCATCAACTCTTCATCGCCTAGCCTTCTGCTCATCCACTGCCCATTATGTCGTGTGAAAGAGGCAAGCTAAAGCGGGGTCTCGATTATTACAGATTCAAAGCTCAATGCCTTTAGTGGGGTTAGACTCCCTTGTCCGCTCAACCCCATTTCCATAGCCCAGTTTCCTTGGGCTTGCCCTCTAGAGCCTCGCCTTCCATTCTTCATAATAGAGACATCGAAGACATGACTCCAATCTTCGTGGAAGAGGAGTTCCCTCTGTTTCCTCCCCTGTCTCCTCAGGCTTCCCATTTGGTGGACTTCTTGGCCCTTCAGGGTTCTTTTCTCAGTTCTCCTTGTGTGGAGGGGGGATTTCTCCCACATTGGTTATGGAAGACCCTGCAGTTGATGGCCTAGTCATGGAAGAGACTCCTCCTTCAACGACTAGTGACTTGATTCATGTTACATCTTGCCTCAATACCATGCTCTCCCCGAGTGTGATTTCAGAATCAGTTGCACCACCTATGTGCCACCTCTCACCGGATCAATTGCAGTTAATTTTTTACTTAATAAGAGATGTCACTGAGCAAATTTCTCGCTAGGACATCCTCAACTGTCATGTGGACGCCTTCTTGGATTCATTCTCAAGCAATCTTGTTAAAAGCAGGTGCCCAACTTGCTGCCAACCTTATGCCTTTGCACCTACTTGGCCTCACCCTACAAATGGCGATGGCAACCAGGACACCTCCAACGTATGATTTTCTACCAGTCTAATCTCTTTTTGATGAAAACGATCTTCTTTTCTAGCCCATCACAAGAACAATAGTTCGCATAATTTTGTATTTTGTTATATATGTTCTCAATTGCACAATAAATTCTCTATTAAACTTGTACTTGGTTCTAGTTTCCATCTATTTAAAAGAACCAACTACAAAACATAGATATATGTATTGTATCGATTCTTTGATTCTTTAATTATCTAAGACAATACATTTTTATTTAAAAATAAAAAAACAATTATTTTATAAAATAATATAAATTAAAAAAAAAATCTTTAGCAATATATTCACCTTTATATTGAATCAAGGAGATTCCCTTTTAACCACATATTTACCTTTAGAAAACATTAATAAAGAGAATTCCCTTTTTCTTTGCACTTTAAAATATACCTTAAAAAGTATGAATCAATAGGGTTATAATTCCCTTTTTTTGACATATAAATATTTTTCAAAATATTAATCCTAAAATTATATGAATATTTAAATTTATGTTTTAAAAATATTTATTAAATAATTTTTAAATACACCTTTTAATTTTTTAAATATATTGTAAAAACATATACTTAAATAAATTGTGAATTTACTTCCAAAAATCACTTATATCTTGCCCTTGATCTTAATCCTTTATATAACAAGTGTTGCGTGACAACGTAGTCCCTGCCAAGTAGGTTATAAGGTAAATTTTGGAAAATGGGGAGAGTGGAGTAATATTGTTAAGAAAAATTGTATGGCGAGTTGTCAGTAAGCAAAGCAGTGCCAATGTCTTTCGAACATGTGTGTTGAGTTGTTACCAGTAAAAGCATAATCCATGTGAATTGTAGATGGAAGAAGTTCTGGGTGCAAGATCTATAATAGCGCCAACCCGGAGATCGACTGCTATAAAGTTGGCTAACTATGGAATTGTAGATCATCGAAGTTTTGGGTGCAAGATGTATATCACGTAAAAGGGGGAAGGAAAGTTCGGTTACGACAACCCAACAACTAGGTATGAAAAGCAACGACAATGGGTCAGACACCCATATATTGCTTATTAATGCCAATGAGTGAACCTGTATGTTGAGTTGTCAATAGTAAAAGCATAACGAATGTGCATCGGAAATGGTGAAAATGTAGCGGGGATTGAAGAGAGTGATAAATGGTTTGAAAGTTTTGTGAACCGGGGTCGAATTGTAAATGAGGAAGTGTTTGGTGAAAAATGTATATCAAGGAAGTGTTGTGTGCAACATGTATATCATAGAACATGGGGCATAAGAATTTGATAGCGCTAAGTCGCGATGAATTGTAGTGTTTGTTGCAAAATGTATATCACAAAAGTGTTGTGTTCAACATCTATATCACAGAACACGGGGCATAAGAATTCAATAGTGCTAAGTCACGACGAATTGTAGAGTATGAAAGTTTTGGGTGCAATATGTATATGGCGCACTTGTATGGGAATAAAAATTCGATAGCGATAAGGCACGACCCCGCGGAGAGATAATTGGATAAGTGTTGAAAGGAACCGCGGTCTGTCGAGCTCATGATGTGATGATATAGGACCAATCGATGAGTTTGAAAAAAGTTAGGATCAAGTTTAAATATATTTATTTAAATTGTATTTATATTAATGTATCTTAATAGATAATTTGTGGTCCAAATGTAAACCATGTTCCAATATTTGGATGAATTGTAGACTAAAAAGTTTTGGGTGCAAGATGTATATGGTGGAACTGTAGATGATGCAAGTTTTGGGTGCAAAATCTATAATAGCGCCAACCCGGGGGGCGGTTGGGCTCCCGTAAATCGTTGTTTAATACGTTTTTACGTGTTAATGCCAATAAGCGAACCTGTGCACTGAGTTGTCACCAGTAAAAGTAGAATGAATTTGAATTGAGGATGGCATGAATATCCTTTTCATGTTACACATTTTGCACTGAAATGTTCTGATATATACAATTTGACAGGCGGGGCCTTACATCTCCTTGGGAACCCTTGTCACCCTATTTTGAAGCCTGATCGACCGCTTTCCGCAGTTGACCATTTCTTGACATGTCTTTCGTGGATCGTCGAGTTCACAGGTTCAGGAAATTTCCAATTTCTAGTTGTTGTTTCCTATGCCCGCTACCTTCAGGCTTCTTTCCAAGTATATGAAATATGTATACAACTTCTCCAGAAACATACAGAAAAGATCTTTCTAGGAAATGGAATATCTATAGCAGATTTGAATATATTGGACCATATTTTCCCTCTTCTATACTCAACCAAATTCCCGTTTTTTTTCCCCCTCTACTATCTCTTTCTCGTTACATAGTCGTTTTTCCGAAAATGTCCCAATGCGCGCATTGGTGGATGCACCGGTTCACATTTGCGTTCGTGCTTTTATATCATTAATCCGACCGACTACTAGCCATTCGATGCCTAGCCACTTTTCAGATTGCGGATTCTCGGGTAGGCAGGCTCTATAACCGAGGTCGAATTGTAAATGACGCAAGTGTTTGGTGAAAAATGTATATCACGGAAGTGTTGTGTGCAACATGTATATCACGGATCCCACAGGGGTGTAGACCGATTGGCAAGTGCCGTGTAAATGGAAGGAAATATGTAAAAATAGGTCTCACGGCTGATTCTCACTCCGATTTACTTGTGCTCCATTCTTTGGGGTTGCGTGGAAGCACCTGGGGTTATAGTGGTAGCGGACGGGTATTGACCCCGTGTCATGCGAGTATGAGAATCGCGAGTTTCCGATTCCCCCAGTACAGAAAACAAAAAAATGTATATCACGAAACAAAGGGCATAAGAAATCGATCGCGTTAAGTCGCGACGAATTGTAGAGTATGAAAGTTTTGGGTGCAATATGTATATTGCGCACTTGTAGATAACAAAATTTTTGGGTGCAAGATTTATAATAGCACCAACCCGGGGGTTGGTCGGACTCCCGTAAATTGCTGTTGAATATGTATATCATGGAACAAAGGGCATAAAAATTCGACAGTGCTAAGTTGCGACCCCGCGGAGAGATAATTGGCTAAGTGTTGAAAGGAATTGCGGTCAGTTGGGCTCATGATGTGACGATATAGGAGCAATCCACGAGTTTGAAAAAAAGTCAGGTTCACGTTTAAATATATTTATTTAAATTGTATTTATATTAATGTATCTTAATAGATTATTTGTGGTCGACATGCAAACCATGTTACAATATGTGGACGAATTGTAGACCACAGAAGTTTTGGGTGCAAGATGTATATGGTGGAACTGTATAGGACGCAAGTTTTGGATGCAAGATCTATAATAGCGCAAACCCGGGGGTCTCTTCTATACTCAACCAAATTCTCGTTTGTTTTTCCCCTCTACTCTATCTTTCTCGTTACTTTTTTTGTTTTTCCGAAAATTTCCCAATGCGCATGTTGGCAGACGCACTGGTTCACACTTGGACTCATGCTTTTATATCGTGATTTCGACTGATCGCTAGCCACTCGATGCCTAGGCACTTTTCAGATCGTGGATTCCCGGGTAGGCGTGCTCTATAACAGTGGTCAAATTGTAAATGACGTAAGTGTTTGGTGAAAAATGTATATCACATAAGTGTTGTGTGCAACATGTATATCACGAAACAGGGGGCATAAGAAATGCAAGATCTATAATAGCACCAACCCGGGGGTCGGTTGGGCTCCCTTAAATCACTGTTGAATACACTTTTTGCTTGTTAGTGCCAATAAGTGAACCCGTGCATCGAGTTGTCAACAGTAAAAGCAGAATGAATTTGAATTGAAGATGGCACGAATACCCTCTTTGTGTTGCACATTTTGCACTGAAATGTTCCGATATATACAATTTGACAAGCGGGGCCTTACGCCTCCTCGGGAACCCGTATCACCCTATTTTGAAGCTCGTCCGACCACTTTCCGCAGTTGAAACATAGAGAAAAGATCTTGTTGGGAAATGAAATATCTATTGCAGATTTGAATATATTGAACCTTCTTTTCCCTCTTCTATACTCAACCAAATTCCCATTTGTTTTTCCATTCTACTCTCTCTTTCTCGTTACTTAGTCGTTTTTCCGAAAATGTCCCAATGCGTGCATTGGCGGACGCACCAGTTCACATTTGTGCTCATGCTTTTATATCGTGACTATGACCGACCGCTAGCCATTCGATGCCTAGCCACTTTTTAGATCGTGGATTCTCGGGTAGGCGGGCTCCATAACCGGGGTCGAATTGTAAATGACGCAAGTGTTTGGTGCAAAATTTATATCACAGAAGTTTTGTGTGCCACATGTATATCACGGAATAGGGGGCATAAGAAATAGATAGCGCTAAGTCGTGATGAATTGTAGAGTATGAAAGTTTTGGGTGCAAGATGTATATCATGCACTTGTAGATGACAAAAGTTTTGGGTGTAAGATTTATAATAGTGCCAACCTAGGGGTCGGTCGGATTTCCGTAAATCGTTGTTGAATACGTATATCACAAAACAGGGGGGATAAAAATTCAATAGCCCTAAGTCGCGACCCCGCGAAGAGATAATTGGCTAAGTGTTGAAAGGAATTGCGGTCGATCGAGCTCATGATGTGACAATATAGGACCAATCCACAAGTTAGAAAAAAGTCAGGTTCAAGCTTAAATATATTTATTTTAATTGTATTTATATTAATGTATCTTAATAGATTATTTTTGGTCCAAATGCAAACCATGTTCCAATATGTGGACGAATTGTAGAGCACGAAAGTTTTGGGTGCAAGATGTATATGGTGGAACTATAGATGACACAACTTTTGGGTGCAAGATTTATAATAGCGCCAATCCGGGGGTCGGTCGGGCTCCCATAAATCGCTGTTGAATACGTTATTTGCTTGTTAATGCCAATAAGCAAAGTTGTGCACTGAGTTGTCACTAGTGAAAGCATAATGAATTTGAATTGAGGATGGCAGGAATACCCTCTTCATGTTACACATTTTGCACTGAAATGTTCCAATATATACAATTTGACAGTCGGGGCCTTACGTCTACTCAGGAACCCTTGCCACCCTATTTTGAAGCTCGTCCGACCGCTTTCCACGGGTATTTCTGTGCTTGCCACCTTCACACTTCTTTCCAAGTATATGCAATAAGTATATAAATTTTCCAGAAACATGCAAAAAAGATCTTGCGAGCAAATGGGATATCTATCACATATGGGAATATATTAATCCTTCTTTTTCGTCTTCTATACTTTATCTTTTATCACAAAATTGTTGGGTGCAAAATGTATATGACATAAGTGGGTGCAAGATGTATATAATAGAACATGCAGGATCAGAATGTGATAGCACTAAGTTGTGACACCGCCATGAGATATTTGGCCAAGTGTTGAAAGGGACGGTCATCGGTCGGGTTCCCGATGTGAAGATATAGATGGAAATGAGGATTTGACAATCTGCTAACCGATCAACCCGAGGGAAATCTAGGAGCCCGAGAAAGTCAGGTTCAAGTTTGAAGGGATTTTGTTTATGTTTATTTGAAATGTATGCATATTAATGTATCTTAATAGATTATTTGTGGTCCAAATGTAAACCATGTTCGAATTTGAATGGTGTTTTGGGCTCGATTTTTTTTTCTCAAACCTACAAGTAATAGAGAAAAAAATACACGACTTTACATTTTGTATATCGAAGAATATTCAGAAATATAGGAAGCTGGAATATATGCACAATATAGAACATGAACATGTGCAGGGAAATGAGTTAATTTTATGAAGAAATACAAATTTCAAAAACAACACTAAGCATTGAATGTCAACATAGAACAACCCCAAAAATTTATATTCAGATAAACTGGGTCACAATATACATTTGAGAATATTTCCCCAAAAAAGTTGTCTTCGAGTTTGTAAAAAAAAATATAGTTCAGTACATATTCTGTGAAATAAAAATGCATTTGCCATGATGACTTCAATTGGGACTGCCACGGACTACAAAGAAAAGATGTACAAGAATGAAGTTTGTAGAAAGAAGAAAGTCGGTGATGGAAAACAACAAAACCTGGCAAGAAGAAAGAGAAAATTGTCAGATGTGGGTTAAAGCTTGTTAGAATAAGTGGACGAAGATAGAAGAATGTAATTAGTATCAACTTACTATGATGGTGTCCCATGCCTTGTCATTTGCTCGCTGGTGTCCTTTTATGGCTTTCCTTGGCTTTGACCTTCATTGGTAATCTGGTCGATAACCTTTTTCAACCTTTCTTTGATGTAGCTCCTCATGGGCGCCACGTTCATTTCATGCTGGATTTTTATATTGAAGAATTCACTTTTCAAGTCCTTTAGATCAATAGACAAGTTGTGAAATGATTCTTGAATATCTTGGTTTGTAATTGCATAACCGACTAGCCAAGTTTTCACGTCATCTTCACCATGTTCAAGAATGCCATAGAAATTTTCAAATGATAGTCTTTTATAGATATGAACTTCATCATCAAATGCTTGTTGGGTTAAAAACAACGAGTTGAATATCAATTTCAGGTCCTGGACTTCATTGGTGTTGGCAGCTAGATCTATCCCAATTAGTTTCTTGAATAGTTTGTCTCTTTTAGATATGGTCCGGCTACATTCTTGAACGATATCATTCAATTTCTTTACCTTTTCTTTCTAGCATGCGTTTAGCTGGTGTATTCGATCCAGGGAAGGGAGATCCTCCTGTCTTCTTTTGAATTCCATCATACCGGTAACTTTAATACCAAATGGTAAAACTGCATCGAGATAAAAACCTTACTCATTCTTGAGATCTGCTTGTAGATACTCATGAAAAGCATGCACTCTTGTTCCAAAAGAGACCATATTCTTTGACATCTCCCAAGATTCTCTTATTAATTCCATTATTATATTTATATTCTTTTCCACATAGCCTCGGGCCGATGTGAGAAGGATTGTTGATCCTTTTAACTTTGGCGCAGATGCGGTGGACCCGACCATTGCCAAAGGAGTAGCAAATAATGAAAGAGGCATTAGAGTTGCCTCCAATTCTTTGATTCACTTCTTTAACATGAGGTTTTCCGTTTCTAGGCCGCTAATAGAGTTGTCTAGAGAATATCTAGTTGCTTGGTGCATCTTGGATATCTTGGAAGGGCACATGTTGTGTAGGCTGATCTCTGAACGAGATGTGCTTTTCTTATTCTTTACATCTCTGTTTTCCATAATCAATTTTTTTGATTCGTTGTAAAAAAAAACGCTCTGAAATGCAAAAGACTCTTCTTCGTCCAATGTATCTATGCTAATTATTTCCATCCCAAGATTGTGCAAAGCAGTGCTTTCTAGGTGGTCATCGTAAGGGAACATTTTGTCAATGTCAATTTCTAGTTGCATATCTTCGAGGGAGAGATTGTAGATATCAATTTCTCCCCTCGGTCCCTCCTGTTCTTGGACTATTGTTTTCCGTTTTTTGCCCGCGGGAAGTTTGTGACAACTTTCAATTTTTCCAAAGGGAGGGTTCTTATCTCCTCCTCTTCCCAAAGAACTGTTTGTGACTTTCTTTCTTGGGTAAGTCGTTGGAGTACTTGTACGAGATGTTGTGGTCTTGGCTGTGGCGATCGGGGATTGGACACTTTTTTCACTCGGGTCTTTTCGGTTATGCTTGTGTGAATCATTGGTACTGGTACGGAGTTCATTCAGGATAATGTCAGTGAAAGAACTATTGAAGTGGTTCCTGACCATGAAATTCCAGACTTTCCAAGGCAGAGAGATGAATTGTCCTTTCCTTTTTTCATGGAAAAAATGCAGCCAATAGATGTACTCCCTTGTTATTCCAGCAAAAAAAATTGTACCAGATATGTGTCATGGAAGGAAGCAAGGATTTTGTTTAGATCCAAAAATCCTTATAACATTATAGTTCTCCATTTCTTCTAGTGTGCCCTTCCTATCCAGGAAGATTGTCGACTAGCCAGAAAACCGGGGAAAATACTTTCCAAATATCAATGCTTTAAAAACTGAAACAAAATAATTAAAGACCTTATAAAATTGTTGGCAAGCGTCATGTCTCCATAATTTCTGGCACGAGAATGTTACTGGGTCAAATTTAGAGTTCAACTTCCTACATATAGATAGTCCACGAAATGGATAGCAATTCGGCACGACAAAAATTAAATAATATGACATAAATAATTTCTTCTACCTCCTATATTTCAATATTTGGGAAGAGATTTGAATGGAAATCAACTTGTGGCAATGGAATATAGTTTGTTCCTTGAACGTAAAATATAAAATATACATAATCATCTGAGAGATGCCGGTTGCACTTTCTTGTCTCGTTGTCCTTGTGAAAAGACATGCAATTTGCCGAAAAAGGTTTTTACATGCACTAACCTGTAATATGGCCATGTCCTGGGGAGCGGGCGCTGGGTCTGGTAATAACTTCGGCAAGAGGTCCAATTTATTACCATGCTTCTTTAAGAATTATTTGCAATTATTGCCCTTGAAAGTAGGCATTGGTTCGGGAAGTGTTAACATCTTTCAAAATACTTGAGGCCATAGGGAGATTTGGAAATGGTCGCCCATCTGGACAATTTGCTAGTTCGGAATATAGTTGTTGGCATAGGACGTGACCAAGTCCTTAAAGTAAAAAAAATCGGGGATACAATCTGCCGTTGCAATTTCAGATGTTGAGATAACTTTCAGATGAGTAGTAGTCATAAGCTATGGACCATTGAAAACGCTGATCCTCGTGCCCAAAAATATTTAGGGTATCTCCACATAAATGTTGTCGAGTTGCAGCCATAAGGTGATGAAAACCTTCCTTTGCTCCTCATTGTATTTAAAATGGACTCTGCAACATCATAATATAATCTTCGGTAAATCTTGGTTCAATGTGTTTTAATGGGAGATGTCCTCGACCTTTTCGCCTTTTAATGCCAATATTTTCAAAGCTAATAAAAGCGCCATCAATTTGCATTGGAAGTGCGCGAAGATGGAAAGGAAACCGATAAACTATTAAAAAGTGGGGAAAACATTAACAACTATGTAATATACCTGGATCTTGACAAAAGCAGGTTCAATTTAGAAGATAATTTGTTTATATTTACTTAAACAATTTTCATATTATTTTATTTTATTACTGTTCTCTGTGGCCCAAATGCAAACTATGTTCAAATTGGAAGGGTGGAGCAACATTTTCATATGCAAGAACACTCTCAAATATGCGAACCTTTAAGGTTAAAAAATGATATGCACAATACTAAAGAACGACATCATGTGAACACCTTTGTAGATGACAGTGGGCCAACACAATATTGCATTCTCACTATGATGACGCCTTAAAAAGACCAAAACATCCATCATTTTTTTGTGAATTCAAGATTGACAGAAATAAACTAATTAGATTCCATAATATTCTCCCATAAATGCATTTTAATGGGAGATTACCTCAAGCTTTCCGCTTATTAATGCCAATCTTTTCGAACATCTGTGGTGAGACGTCACTAGTAAAATCATAAGTAATGTGTATTGGGAAGGGGCAAATGTGGCGGGCATGGAGGAGAATTAAAGATGCTTTGGTACTTTTTTGAACCTGGAAGTCCGTGGTGGAATTGTAGATCACCTAAGTTTTGGATGCAAGATGTATACTTGGAACATGGGGAATGAGAGTTCGATAACGTGTACCAGGGAATCCGCGACCATGAAATTGGCTAAAGAAGCGAAAGCGCTTGGTCGGACTCGTGATGTCAAGATATAGTTGGATATACAATTTGTGAGTTCAATAAAGAGTGAGGCTTGCGAGTTCGAGGAGTCTGGGGTTGAATTGTAGATAACCGCAGTTTTGGATGCAAGATGTATATTTGAACACGGGGCATGGGAGTTCGATAATGCATTGGGGGGGAACCCACGACCATAAAATTGGCTAACTGTGGAAATGAAAAAGGAAAAATATCAACAGATGATGGGAAAAATAAGTCGTAAGCTTCGAGTTCGGGGTCGAATTGTAGATCACTGAAGTTTCAGGTGCAAGATGTATAATGCAAACACAAAGCATGAGAGTTCAATGGCGGCTACACAAGAACCCGCGGCCATAAAATTTGCCAACTATGAAAACAAATGGCGGTCGGTCAGACTCGTGATGTAAAGATATAGCTGGACATGGAATCTGTCGCTCCGCCATCCTAGGAACTCATGAGCATAGACATGGGACTAAGTATAGAATCAGAAACAGATAATAGAGGGGAAGAAAAAAAGAGAGAACATATAAGTATAGAAGAGGAAAAAGAAAGGGAGGTAATAATTATATGCCTCACAGTACAGAGAATAAAATGGACATGATAGCAAGCTGCTACGTAGGAACACATGAAAAAAAAGATGGAGTACAAATTTATTTATTTCAAGATAGCAGCACAGAAAATATAATTGTCACGAAGACAAGTTAATGTACATGAAGATATGGAGTATCCAAGGAGGAAAAAAAAACAGAGCTGCAAACCACTTCAACAAATACAGACAGAGTAAACGAAAAACTATTGGATATGGAACACGGGTAGAAATACACACCTTTGCATGGATTCTTCTACATTTCTGGTTGAGAGTTATTTGCCGTGTCCAGTTTTTTCTGTTTGTTTCTCTGAGAAAAAGTACAAAAACAAAATGGACATGAACATAAGTTGACATGTAAAGAAAAAAGCAAGGAATATGTATATAGAGTAAATAAAATAGAAATATAGTATAAAATAGATGTGACACGGTGCACGGGTTGGCAGACTCACGGGTTCACATTTATAGTCATGCCTATGCATGACAAGTTCGACCAACCGCAACATGAGATTTAGTAATTTATAGAATATAATAACATTTTATCAAGATTTATAGTAATTTATACAATGCTATAATTTATCACGAGTCCGACTGACCGCTTCCTCATTCCATGTTTGTGTATAAATGGAATAAATTACAATACTAAATAATTTTTGAAAATATTTTTTTGTCTCCACTTGTCAAACAAATGAAATAACTAATTTCTTAAAACTATATTGGAGAACTTACACAACGTATGCTGATCAGAGTTTTTTGTAACAATACCTCTTAGTCTCAGGCATACGCGTTCTATTTGTTGTGACACATTGCACCTCATCTTTTTTAGACCTGACACACAAGGCTCCAACCCTGTGCCCAATTACTATGTTCTTGTTTCAATGTAGCAATACAAAGAATACAATGGACACGAATACAAGTTGCTACGTAGGAACACATGAAAAAAAAGATGGAGTACAAATTTATTTAATTCAAGATAGCAACACAAAAAATAGAATTGATATGAAGACAAGTTAATGTACAGGAACATATGGACTATCCAAGGAGAAAAAAAAACAGAGTTGCAAACCAGTGCAACAAATATAGACAGAGTAAATGAAAAACTATTGAATATGGAACATGGGTAGAAATATGCACCTTTTCATGGATTCTTCTACATTTCTAGCTAGGAGTTCTTTGCGGCGTCTAGTTTTCCTATTTGTTTTTATGAAAAAAAGCACAAAACAAAATAGACATGAACATAAGTTGACATGTAAAGAAAAAAGAAAGTACTATGTACATAGACTAAATAGAATAGAAGAAAAGGAATAGAGTAACATATAGTGTTAGAAGAATGTACCTTTTTTTTGTTCATCCAAGTTTGTGTGTGTGTGTGTGTGTGTGTGTGTATTTGTTTTTTGTAAAAAAAAATTGTGACCAAAATCAATTACAAACCATGGAAAACTAAGAAGTTGGATATCTCGATTTTCTGCAACAAGATAGACATATATGCTTTGAAGCATAGAAATATGATTCTACAATATGCTTGATGTATATTTCATAATTCAAGTGCAATACCAATTGTATGGTGACCAGACCAGTATGTGTACAAAGCATGGAAAACTAAGAAGTTGGATAATTTGGTTTTCTGAAACAAGCTAGACATATATGCTTTGAAACATAGAAATATGACCTTGCAATATGTTTGATGTATATCTCATAATTCAAGTGCAATACCAATTGTATCGTGATCAGACCGATGTGTGTCTAAAATAAAGATGTTGTATTGAGAAATGGGCACATTCGACCATACATGGTCAATAAGTGGGTTTTGTACATGGCTTGTGTTGTTCAAAAGAAAGCAGAGACTATATTTGCACATGTAGTTTTCCAATTCTTTTGTTCTAGAATTATTTTGTAGCATGTCAATATTGAAGTCTCCTACAATCAAAATGGTTTCGTTCAGATGCAAATGGTTTAATGCATTGGAAATAACATTTAGTATGTTGGAGAATGTTGCATGGGGAGCAACATGCAGATTCAGTATTACAATTTCTATTCCATGGACAAATATTTTTGCAAGCACCATCTCAACATTATTTTCTTCAAAATGTGTATGCTCCAAAATTATTACATGTTTTTTCACCAATATCATCACCCAATGTGTAGTGTAACTTGATATGCAATTGTGATTTGGAAATTGTTTGTTTTGCATGCATAATTCCATGTATGTTTCCTGCAAGCACAAAATATTGGATTGCATTGTATCATAGTCATTGAGTATATCATCCATGTGTGCATGTAAGTTGCGTGTGTTAAGCGAGAGAATTGATACAGATGAGTTTGTTTGTATGAATTGATAATCATACAGCAGATGCCATTTTGTGGTAGTCCCGAGGCGTTGCATTTCAACATCAAATTTCTGTTTGACTTTGAAATTATCTTTTCTAAGTGGACTTAGTAAATACAAGGAGTCTATGCTTCTGACACGTGACAATGTTGTGTATAGAAGTCCATGTATTTGAATTCCAACAGGCTGAAATGCAACACTATCATGTGTTAGTCCTTGCGATGTGTGGACTATACGTGCACATGCAAGTTTAATTCGAAACTGTTTTCAAATCTTCAGTCGACCTGTCTTTGTTGATGTCAATACTGGCTTTGATATCCGCAAGATAGGTGTCCAATCGCTTGTAGTGTTTGAATTATATAGATAAGCCAACTTGCTTGCTTGCCTCTTGCCTATATGCGGTTCATGGAACTTAATCCAGAGGACATCAAGTTTTTCTGTTTTGGTATAGCCTTTGAGTATTCCATCTGCACCATTGACCAAGCTATCCTGTGAATCATAGTTGTAGGCATATATTTCAACCGACATTTCTAATTTCAGGACAAACTGCAAAGGTAAAGTGGTTGTATGTTCACGACATGGCACATTTCCATGGTTGTCTTCTTCCAGGTCAATTGAATCGATGATGATATCATCTCCAGACATGAGCGATAGCATGTACTTGTTATGCATTGAAACATATTTATTTGTGTAGAAAATGTAAGGTAAGGTTGGGTCTATTGGTGCAGGTCACAAGAACCTCGAATTGATATATGTTAAGTCATCATGTGTTTGGCTGTTTGTCCGCATTCTATTCAGAATTGCAATAAATGTTTCATCTGTCTGGCGCATTGTAGTATGCAATTCAAAACATTTAATATTGTCCCTCCAGAAGTCACACATCACTATTTGCATGTTAACCGTAGGTTGTTCAAATATCAAAGAATCTTGGATGGGTTGTGCCTGGTAAAGATCCACACAGAAGATCATGTCAATGTTTCCAAAGTATTTAGTGTGCACATGTTTTATGCTTCTTAGTCGGTTGTCAATGGAATACAAGAACCGAGTTCCAATCAAAGATGCCTCATCTATAAAGACAAGTTGTAGTTTGTCATAAAGCTTAGACAAGGTATCTGACATTTCCTTGCTAAGTGGAAGAAACAGTGACTTGTTAAAAGGCATAAAAAATGCAGAGTGGACTGTTGTTCCACCTGCATTATATGCATCTTTTCCTGTGTATGCAACTATTAGGCCCTTTGGTTTCATAGGATCAGAAGAATTTTTTGAATCATAGATTCATATAAGAATTTGGAACAATGCTTTCACTGTGAATGTCTTGCATGTTCCCGCTCCGCCTGTAAGGAACAAGTGCACAGGAGTGTGCATGTTCAAGCATTTTTTAAGTGCAATGTCCTTTATAATTGTTTGTTGTTCTCGATTCAACAGATGTTTGATTCTATGGTATTCATTATTTTCAATAAGAAAATGATGTTTTGTGACTTGAAAACCAAGATTGATATGTTTTTCAATGCCACCTGCTCGAGGACGAGGTAAATCTGCTTGCAAGTCATAGGATTCACATGGAGTTCTGGTTGTTTTTAGGTTTGTGAATGTCTCATCAAGATTTTCAGGGTTTTCTAGTTCATTCACTGCACTTTCTAGATCACCCCATGCTGGATTAACATTGTAAGTAAATCTAGCTTCATTGATTTTCACTGTAGTCTCAGAGGCAACATACGTAGCTTCCCATGTAGGGAAGTCATGTTTTAATGTGTCTTCATTTTCATCGAACAAAATGTATACCAATAGTTTTTCTCTACAATAGTTTTCATAGTTAGAATGTTTATTGTATTTAACAAATCGTATCATAGAGGGTTTTTTTCTTTTTGATATGAGTGCACCATTTTTTTTGTAATGCGATATGAATTCTACTAAGAATATATGCTTAATAGGAGATGGACGCTGGAGGTAATAATCAATAATAGAGCGACATAACACATCTTATGAATTGCCAGGCTCTTGTTCTAGCAAACACGGTGGTTTAAGCACAAATGTATGTTTCTCAAGTGGAGATGTGTTTATGAAGACACATTTTCTTGAACTACAATTGAGGGGTAGGGAAAGTGCAATGTGGACTGCTTGTTGATCAAACATTTATTGAAGATTAAGTAATGTATTTCCAAGCATACATATCATTTGTATGGCATCAATATGACTTCTTTCATGTTCTTTATGTATTCTTCTGAATGCACTTGTCATAGATTTGCCATCCTTTGTCATATACGAGGTACAATACGATGCTGCAACATATGCATTGAGGACATACTGCGCATCTATATTTGCATTCCACATAACTGGCATGTCCTTGTAGAAACTGTTGTTCCAAATATGGGAAAGTTTTCGTTTAAGGAAAACTGTTGGTTGTTTAAGCGTACATTATATAGCTTGGATGTACTCATCTTCTGATAGGTTTAGCTCTATCAAGAAGTCATCAAAGCTCATCAACTTGTCAAACTCTCGTTGTTCCAGAAATGAAAACAAGGATTTAGATTTCTCAACAACAACATTGTACTCTAAACCAAGTGGCTCTATGATTCTTGTTGCTCTCATTGGAGGCACGGGGAAGTTGTATCTGCAATGCGAGTTTTTTTTCGTTTTCTACAACTTTTTGTATGATAATGTCTATGAAATTTGGCAAGTTCTGGATCCAAATGATTTGCGTTGCATGTTATTCATTTATCCACAAACTGCTCGATCTGTGAATTGTTTTTAGCTCCATAGACCGGTGCACCCTCTATCCACAATAGTGCATGGTCATGTTCATTTCCCCTATTATGGAATCCAGTCACAAAAAAATAGTCCGATATTTTTCCGAAAAACCTTTCATCATGGCATATCAATTGTCTCAAAGCATTTATTCTATGTATATAGTAGCGAGTACATGTCACTGGGGCTTTTCTTATGAGATAGTCAATGCCATTATTTTCCAGTGTATCGATTTTTTTTTACGTTTCCTGTTCCTATGCAAGTCAGATACCGCAGGCACCAATGGATCCCAACAATGCTCTGCACTTGTAAATGTGATGAAAAATGTTGGTGAGCCCAATTGTCGGATCATTGCAAAAACAATTTTCTTGTTTTGTTGCAAATAGTCAGGAGAGATGCGACTGTTTTTGAAATCTATGTATCCAATATCAGATTTCAGGATTTTTTCTACGTTTACTTTGTACTTGACATCCTTGGCCAACAAATTTCTTCCTTGTAACTGGCCTTTTCTTATTCGCACCCACATGCAAGACAACAATTTCTCTATTATTATGCGCATTGTTTTAAAAAACAAATTTGTTATGTGACATGAGAAGTCACTGCTTGAATGTAGCAGCTCCCATCGAACTATTTTATGGTAACTGAATCATTCTATAATGTCAGAGGGACGTGGATCTCCATCGAAGAGTGTTGGGAAGTTCATTTCCTTAACGAATTTTTCCTTGAATATTTCAAGTGGACATTGCCCCTCAATAGGTGCAATTTTGACAATCTTGTCTTGCATGTCAGAAATGCACTATGAATCAGCGAATCCATGCACCAATGTCTTAGCAGGTGTTTCATTCTCCGATTCATCACTTGTATCAAATTCAATAGCACTTTCGAGAGTTTGTGTAGAGCTGCCATCCTCTTCTCCAAGAACACTGTTCCAGTTCTCATTTATACAAATGTTCTGTGCTTTGTATAGGGCCCTGGAACATAGTTCTTTTAATGCTTTCATAAAAACATGCACACGGACTTTGCCTGTTTGATATGCATTTTTTTATTGCAAGTGTCTTTTGAGAGCCACAACAATTGTCATTGTATTGCTAATGAATTGTGGAAAGGCTTTTTGCACAACATCTAGTTGAACATGCACATTAATAATTGATCCTGTTAAGCCCATCTGGGGTCGTTTATAGCCCCAGGGTTTGATTTGTGCAAATGAAATTCATAGAGACACAAGTCTCTCTTGAAGTTCCGTAAGTGCACTTACATCTGGTAGTTGTGTATTGCATCTTATTTGGTTAGGGGTTGCAAACTGTGGCAATTTTCTATTTTCAATTGACCGTTTGCATGGAAGACAATTTTTTCCACTAGAAAATGTTTTATCATTTAGTGTCAAGCGGAGGTATTTTGCTTCCAAATCAGGCATGAAAGACATACTGTTTTTTTGCGAAATTCAATTGATTGCAAATTGCACATGTAATGGAAGGAGTGTCTTTGATTTGTTTCATGTAGGTTTGTCTTGCATCTTTCTTCCGTAGGGAAGTATGGGTATAAAGTGTTTGCTGGTTTTCATTGGTAGCAGTGCAAGATGTTGCTTCTAGCCCACGAAATGTAATTTTTCCCTCTCGGATAGTTGCATGACCATTTTGGGATATGAAACTGTACCCGTTTCTGTTGTGTTGTGCACGAACAATTTTTTTTAGGTTGTGATATGTCAATTTCTCTCTAGAAGGAAGCGTAGTAATGTATTTTTTTCTCTCGCGTATGACCTTTTTCAAGTTGTGATAACTTAGTCTACGTTTCTTCTTCAAGGCCAGGATGACCTCATGGAAACTGGGATGAATTTCATTTTGATTCAATGTGGTTTGGTTGGCATTGACCCTGGACCCTGAACTGATAGTGTTTCCTATACTACCAATATATTTTTTCTGTCACGTATAACCTTTTTCAAGTTGTGATAACTTAGCCTATGTTTTTTGTTTAAGCCCTGTATGGCCTTATCACAACTAGGACGAATTCCACGCATGACCTTTCTCAAGTAGTGATAACTTAGTCTACTTTTTTTGTTGAAGCCCCGTATGGCCTCATCGCAAGTGGGAGGAGTTTCATGGTCATTAAAAAGCATGCCACATGTATGCATATTCGATGCGGTTTGGGTGGCATGGACAGTGGACCCTGAACTAGTGATATGTCCGAACAAAGGTGGATAATGGATATGTGTTGTATCTGTTTTCAACGAGATGATGTCAATTGTTCAATCGTAATTTGAATCAATAGACCATGAATGGACAGTGCCATCTGGAAGGGCTGACCAGACCTGGATATTTACTCTAAATATGATAGATAGCCATTGCAAACATAATCTACCACCCTCCACATTTCCTTTTTCATATGGCAGCGCCATGTTTACAAGGTATTCTTGCCAACTTCCAATTGCCGACATATTTTCTAGGATATATGGCGAAAGGTGTTGATGCAAGAAGCTAAAATACGGTTGGTCGCCGCCTATAATTGCATTACAAAAGGACTGTATAATGTAAAGCCGCAACAACTGCACATCAAAATCCATTGATACCAAACAACAAATTACATTGAACAAACTATGATCCAGGTGGATATCGGTGGCCACCCACCTTTTCCAACTGGCCGAAAACATGTTTCTGGCAATTTTGGTAATTTACTATTTTTAGCAGTTTTTTCGGGTCCTGAACTTCTGGGGCCATTTTGAGGCCCTAAACGATGTTTTTTTGGGTATGTTTCTCACACAAACTACCATCTACAATGCTATTTTTTCTTGAGCGTTGTAGGCCTCAGATAGATCTTTCCAACGAGCTATCATACGCCTAAAACGAAGATCGTATGCAAAAGTTACGACCCCGGGAAGTTGATGCACCAACTTACCCAAATGGGGCCCACATGACTTTTGGCGCTTCATCTCCCAGGGTTAGGTTTTTGGATGTCTAGGACTTTTGGCATTCCCATTTATTGTAAAAAGGCCTTCATAGCCTCATTGTAACCATCTTCTTGTGAATGCGAGTAGCCGTCACATCTCTTCTCAGAGATAAGCTGCCACCATTCTAGCGACTCTTTCACTCTGTATTTTTACAGTCTCTGTACATTTCTTTATTATATCTCCACTCTCATTTCGTGCCGAAAATAATCTGGATCAATCGTATCAGAGCAGGCTGCTCTTGATCGTTTTTTCAGTGCATGTCCCCGACGAGGTCTGAGTATAGCAAGTTGGGTCTCGAGCTTGTCTCTCTTGAAGACAATCGCTCTCACACACCCAAGAAACCCTTAATGGCGGAAGAAAAGAAAAACGACGGAGCAGACGATCCTATCAATCTGTTGCTTGAGAAATCTCTCACGTGACAGAGGGACGAAATGATGGAGAATTTTACCCACATCCTTCCATGCCTTTCGATAGCATCAGGCGCATCTTCATCAAGCAACCACTTTGGAGGCACCTCGCCTTTCAAGGTACAGGTTAATTTTGATATTCCTGTATTTGAAGGTCAAATAGATGCAGATGCCCTAGATAAATGGTTAAATATGCTAGAAGGTTATTTCTCTGTTCACAATTTTTCTGACAAAGAAAATATCACCTTTGCACTCCTTAAAGCTCTCCCTCATGTCAAACATTGGTGGGAAAATTACTGGGAGCAAAGTTCCACAGAGGAGTCTAGAATATATGGGGCCGATCCCACTTGGGATTTTTTTGTGGATGCGGTAAAAGAACAGTATTACCCTGTTGGCAACTATGAGGACCAATACATGAGATGGAACACACTGCAACAAGAGAGGGGCCAAATAGTTCTGGAGTTCACCAATACCTTCCATACCTTGCGCATCAAGCTGGGTATCAAAGACTCCGAACGAAATTTGGTTCTGAAATACCGTGGGGCTCTACACAGATACATCTAGACTGAAATGGATTTTCTGGACATCTCATCACTCGATGCTGCTTATCGATATGCTGTTAAAATTGAGCAGACATTTAAGCACCAGAACAAACGAGAATTCGGGTCCGCAAATCCGCAACAACCAAAGTATGACAAAGACTACCCTAACAAACAATCTCCTGAAAACCAGTCCAAGACACAGGAAAAGAAGGGTCACGGGAAGACAAAGAAGGACACCGAAAAATGGTGTGATTTCCACAAAAGCTCTTGGCACAACATCGATGAATGTTGCTCAAAATAGTCATTGGTGGCCGAGATCAAAGACAAGGAGTCGAACCCTGATTCAGAATCTGATTCTGAAAATACTGGTAAAGGACAGATCATTGACGCAGACCCCACTGCTATTGTCACGACCGTAGCAATTCAACCAAAAGAACCAACAGATCCTGAAGAGGGGGAGTTCCTTTTTCATTCATAGATGTGGGTGAAGGGGATCCCGCTGCATTTTATTCTTGATAGCGGAAGCCAAAATAACCTCATCTCAGCAGAGGTCATCAAACAGTTGGGATTGTCGAAAACACCACACCCGCAACCATACAACATCGGGTGGCTTCAGCAAGGACGAGATCTCCATGTCAACCAACAGTGTCGATTGTCATACGACATCCAACCCTTCAAGGATGAGGTATTATGTGATGTTTTCCCACTGGATATCTGTGATATTCTCTTGGGCCAACCATATATGTGGAAACACCATTCTATCTATGAGTCTCGACCCCGTAGTGTCATTATTACTCTGGGGAGTCATCTCTACAGGATACCAGAGGTAGTTCCAACTACTGCCCACCTAAACAGTGCCGCAAGGTAGTATCTCATACTACAAAATTCATCTTCTCCACTATCTGTTCAAAAGGAGAACAAAAGGACATTGCAACCACTACAACCTTGCCCCAAGCACCTTCTATCCACCAGAAGCAGGTCGACAAGGTTGCAACAAAGCACAAAGATTCCTTCTGCACACAGTCATCTCATGTAGCCAAACTGGTTTAAAGGGTCCAACCCTTCCAGCCACAGGTTCGTGACGACCTTCAACAAATCAATCAGCGCGACAGTTCCAACAAGGCAAGCAACTCACCAAGATTCAGAGTCAACAATCGCTTTCCCCTCTCCCCCGGGAACTCAACGCAATGGAAACCATTGCTTCCTAAGGAGGGAGGATTGATCCAGGTGGATATCAGTGGCCACCCACCTTTTCCAATTGGCCCAAAACATGTTTCTGGCAATTTTGGTAATTTACTATTTTTAGCAGTTTTTTCGGGTCCTGAACTTCCGGGGCCATTTTGAGGCCCTAAACGATGTTTTTTTTTTGGGTATGTTGCTCTTGCAAATTAACATCTACGATGCTATTTTGTATAAAGCTTTGTAGGCCTTGGATATATATTTCCAACGAGCTATCATACGCCTAAAACGAAGATCGTATGAAAAAGTTACGACCCCGGGAAGTTGATGCACCAACTTACCCAAACGGGGCCCACATGACTTTTGGCGCTTCATCTCCTAGGGTTAGGTTTTTGGAT
>ML783955.1:248927-260020 GCA_009831015.1 Picea engelmannii | reverse complement strand
TTGACTAAATTATTATGGTCAACTATCGTCGCTTATGCGAAGACCAATCTAAGGTCGTCTCTTATGCGATGAACATTGACCATTACAGTTCATTCAAACTGTAGGCGTCGAGATGGCGACGAACACAGGGTAGATTTAGAAAAAAAAAACTTTTTCTCTTGCATGTTGCGACGAAAGAGTACTTTCATCGCAAATTTTTCAATATGTAGTAGTGCCCCCCCCGCACCTACCTCCCCTGGGTTTCCCTTTGAAGAGCCATCAAAACAAAGTCTATGGTCAAGTTGATTTTGAATCCAATCATCTATGCTATGAAGACTATGAAGTTTCCAGCGTGATCTTTGCACTAAGTGAGATTTTTTTCCAGAGTGAAGGTTGAAGTTTGTGATCCAAACCTTCTCTGGGATACTCCAATTGGACAGATCTTCCGTGTTTAGAGATTTAATGCTCATAACCTCCGATAGAAGGATTTTTTCCTTGCCAATGACACTTGGGGATGTGAAATTTTTCCCTAGAAAATTTGTTTGTTTCTTGCTAGCGAGATCTGCGAGCAAATGTACTTGGGGAGGGACCTCCACAATCTTTTGAAGATTGGTTTTCCTCGAAAGGTGCTTTGGTAGTATTTTTCCCAATTTCCCAAGTAGGTTTTTGAATGTGAGGGCTGTATTATTTGATGAGTCAGGTCTCCATAAGAAGCATTCTAGACTGTTGTCGAGAAGTGACAAATCCCATAAGAGGTGTTGGATAGTGTCTTGACTATTTTGATAAAGAGGACAGATGAAGGGATAGTGGAAACCTCTTTTCATCAGGTTTTCGCCCGTTAGGATTTTTCCATGTGATAGGGACCAAATGAAGATGTTTATTTTGGGAAGAGCGCCTTGGGTCCAAATATTTTTCTATTTTGTTGAAGTCTAGATCACCCTTAAAGAGGAGAGAAGAGTGTTGCATCCTTCTTTAACTGAATACCCATATGTTCCCCATCCATGACTGTTTGGAATATCTATGAGAATAGGAGTTGCTCCTTTAAGAAGTGAAATAAAAATTTGAGCTTGATTGGACATGTGAGCAGGGACGTCTCCCACACTCCACTCCTTCCAGCTACCATTTTCGTTCCATATTGAGATATCAAAGAGAGTGAGTTTTTGCTCGACAATCAACCATCTTTTCAGGTCCCCAATTTTTGCCCCTCGGGAGATGATATCAATTCCCAAAATTGGATCTTTCCATAGCCTGATCATTTTTCCATTTCCAGGGATCCACGAGAGATGCTCCTTAAAGAAGGGGATTGCGGCTCTTATGAGTTTCCAGATTTGTGATCTAGGTTGGGAGTAAGGTGTATCGTTGATGCATCTTTTTCTTCCCCCTAGCCTATATTTTTTTATTATAGCCATTTTCCACCATTCCTTTCTTCCTGATACTATCCTCCAGAGAAGATTGGCTCCCATTGCTATATTTTTCACTTCAGGGTCTTTGATTCCTAGTCCACCACTTTTTTTGGGCGAGGATATTGTATCCTAGTTGACTAGATGAATTTCTTTGGAGTTAGATTTTCCCCCTTGCCACATGAATTTGCGAATGAGTTGGGACATGTTTTTCAGAACTCCCTTTGGGGCTAGGAGGGAGGAGAATTGGAAGAGGGGAAGGGCATATAGGAATTATTTTATCAGGATCACCCTCCCCACTGGATTGAGCCACCTTGACCCCCAAGACTCCATCTTATCCCTAAATTTTTAAAGAAAGAGGTGCCAATATTCACCAGGGAGCGATTTTAAGCACAGAGGTAGTCCAAGGTATTTGAAAGTTTTCCAATCACTTGAGATGCCAAAGAGTAGAATTTGAGTGATCCCTACTCTACTATTAGCTAAAACATTCCACACATAGATTTGAGATTTTGCATTGTTCAGGAGACCGCCCGAAACTAAGAGAAAGGTGTCCAGGACTTGGTTTTTTATTCTTTCCATAATTTTGAATCTCCACTCAAGAGAATCATATCATCAAAAAATTGTGAATGATCGATACGTTTTACACCCTGATCTATTTTGATTCCTAGAATTGTATTGTTGATGCTTTCCCACTCCAATGTTCGATTGGGAGTCTCTACCATGATCACATATAGAAGAGGGGAGAGAGGGAAACCTCTCCTTAGTCCCCTAGAGGCCCTAAATAAGGGATATGGTATTCCATTTAAGAGGGGGAAAATCCAAGGGGACGCAATACAAGCTCCCGTCCAGGATATAAACTCTTGATTGAACCCAAATTTCTTCATAACTATGAAAAGAAAATCATGTTGTTGGCCCTCGACCAAGTTTTGGAGAACCTTGGTCATGTTTGACCTCTTTTGGGACTTCTATAGGTAGGTCAAAGGTGGAACGCAAGTCAAAGTGGAGATCGTGGGATACCGACCCCTTTTTAAGGCACTTTTGGGATTAGGGTTTAAGTAATGGGTATGCGATGCCGACCCATGGGTTTACCCATGTTTAGGCCCATTTTATAATGTATAAATAGATAGCTAGGTGATGTAATAAGGGGTGTGTGATAGTGTAGACCTAATAGAATCGACTTAGTGCGGAGCTAGAGGCTTTGTGCACACTATGTGTTAAGACTTTCAGAGCTAAGTGCAAGTGATTGTAAGAAGCTTGTGTGAAGACTGTGTAAGAAGGTTTGTGTTGTGACCTAACTCGGGGAAGGAGGATCTGGCGAGGTGCGCGCAGATATCCTGTTCTATGCAGAGTGGAGTTTTTGGGATCTATGCTTGTAGAAGATTGACATAAGATAATAAAGAAGAGAAGAGTTGGTGGACGTAGCCCCACACTGGGGTGAACCACATATATCCTGTGTTATGGTTTCTTTGTGCATTATGGTTGTTATATTGTTCATATGATTTAAGCTTAGTGCAATAATGAATGTTTAAACTAATCTGGTATGATAGATTAAGTGCTTAGTGATGTGAATGAATGCTAGATCTAATCTCTTTCCATATGCTAAGTGCTTAGATGTGTTAGAACTAGTTGAATACTACGTTGTTCTATAATTAGGTTTTGGATCTACGATGTGAATAAGGGTTAAACACTGATGAATGATAACTACTAAGTGCTTTGTTAGAGTGGTGTAATCACATATCTGTGTCCCAGCTAGGTTGCAGACACTAGAGTCTTGCAACCACCCCTGCCTCTACCTCGGGTGAGACTTCTTCTGCTTTGAAGGTGTTGCCGAAAGGGCTGATAGTTAGGGTTTTTTGGTGCGCTATTGAAGCATTGAACCCTAGGTCTGCCCCTGTCCCAACAAATGGTTCCGTTGCCAGGACCTGAAACTGTGATTGCTGGGAACTGAAGAAAAGAAAGCTCTGTGCGTAGATCTTCTACTTTAGTGCATAGTATTCTACTTGACTTGCGAAGATTTGTGCTAAGAAGGGAAGTCCGATCTGAAGAAAAGAGGTAATATCTTGAAGCTTTGTGCTTTGAGAAATGTAAGATAAGTGAAAATTTTTGTTCTGAAAGAATGAATCTAGGTATGTTTGATAAATTTTGTCCTATTCTGAAAACTAGGGTACAACTAGAAGAAAGAAGATTTGATATGAATAGTTCTGATAGAAATAATGAAAGGTATGTTATCCCTATGCATAGAAATAGTGTTTGGAATAACGAATGGATGCAGGATCCTAGAAAGAATTTTTTGCAGGTTAGTTACTGTGATCCCAATGCGCAGTACAGGAAAGGTTGGGGATCATTTAAAAGAAAGAGAGAATTAACTCTTTGCTATAGTTGGAGAAGACTGGGACATCTTGCTAAGGAATGCCCTGGCAGAGGTCCTAGTTGTCTTTGTTATAAAGCTATGGACCATGAAGTTTTCGATTTCCCTAGAATGATTTCAAAAGTTGAAAAGATGAATACGAGACAAGAAAACTATGAGACAAGCCAAGAAACTAAGGATATGATAGAACCCCAGAAATAATCAGAGGCTGTATTACTACAGATGAAAGAAACCTTGAACGATCACAAATATATCAACTTATCATAGGTCTTAAAAGAGAAAGAGTACATAGAAACAAGAATAGGAGGCTTCAACATAGACTATGTATTGGATGAGGAAACACAAGTGAATATCATGACAGAAAGAACTTGGGAAATTTTGGGAAAGCCTGCTATGGTTCCTTCATTAGGAGAAATAGGATTATTTAGAGGAAAGATGATAACCCTATGTGGAGGACTTACCCATACATATATGAGTGCTCATGGTACTTCGATAGAAGAAGAATTTAAGATCATTAAATTTGTTGAGAACAATGCCCCATTTGCTATCTTGCTAGGAAAAACCTGGATTGAGAAAGATCAAATATGAAGGAAACAAGAAGAGGAGGATCTAGAACAAAAAAAGCAAGAACTAAGAGATTTCATGGCTAGGAGAATAGCGCACTTATCGGAAGAGAAAGAGAATCAGTCGAAGTTACTAAGGACCAAAGATATGGACGTCGAAGTTGAAAGGACACAGGAAGATTGGAGACGCTTGTCTATAGAAGAGGGTAGAGCACCTACCCCAAAAAGAGAAGAAGTATTACCCTTGAACCCTATGAAAGACCCTCCACAGTGCGAAGTTATCATGCCAAGATGAGATAAGAACAATAATGAAAAGAGGAAACCAGTGATTCAGATCACATGAAAGAAGGCCAAAAAGCTCAGTAAGAAGAGAGAAAAGTTAGGAAAATTGCAAGAAGTTCCAGGGAAGACTTCGTAGAAGGAAGGCTTCCAAAACTTGAACTTTGCCGGAATATCAGTACAACACAGATTGGCACTTTTCCATGGCATAAAAATATGACCGTTGGAGGAATTATGACCATCAAAACGATGCTCTAGAATGGCTAGAAACTTAGTTATTGCCGAAACGTTCACCCTTGAACCATTGGGACCATGCCATAACGGATGAAACTACATTGATTGAGGCGTTCTTGCCTGTTGGAAGAGTCCATTACAAGAATATCTATTTATCCTGTCGAGTGTTGCACCGATAACACTTTTTCCAATTGTGATCATCGGATCCCACAAAGAACTAGTTGATTTCGCGCAGTGATCATTGAGACCGTGCAATCCATTCTGTTACATTGAGTATTGTTCATCGACCTGAGATATCAGATATCGAGTGTGCATGTTGAACGAAACTTGCACAGTAGAAAAAGCCGTCGAAGAGATTCTAATAGACCTCATGGACAAGAAGGTGATGCCCATAAGCATCCAAGCCTCATCGAAGAGAGGAGTGAAAGCCTCCCTGTCGTCTGCTTGTGGATCTGGACCATCCTGAGTTGCGACAGAGAAAATAACCAAGAATCGTGATGACTTGGAAAATGCAAAGCTAATCCCATCCATCCTGCTCGACTACATCCCACCCCTGACTGGTGTGGTGAGTCGTGACAGTGTCCCGAGGGAATTTGACTACACAGTTATCACTACGTACCTCCTGAAGGGAATACAAGCAGTTAGACCGCAGTTGAAGAGGATTCCAACCTTGAAGATCAGTGCCTATAACCGAGGAGACCACAGGAGCTATGGCATGCTCACACCTCACAAATATTTGACCTAGACCAAGGGGAATAAGTCAAATATCATCCCCCAACCGTGGACTATGGACATCGCGAGGTCCACTATCTTGAACGTGATGAAGATACCACATTTTGGAAGGCATCATGAGGTTAATGCGTGTGTTAAATTCATGTTGTCGTGCTTCCATGGTAGTTATCTATGTCTAGACAAACGTATCACTGTTGATCTGACGTTGATCCATAGGATCACCATATTGAGCATGCAGGGACCAGACCCACAAGAATTTTACCCAGGGAAGGCTATAGATCATGCCCTGACACATAATATTAAATACACCTATGGCAATGTCGAAAAGGGGAAGCGAGGCTAAAAGGTAGCCTCCATCTAGAATGGTTGATCTGGATTATTTTCGACACGAAATGAGAGTGGAGATATAATAAAGAAATGCACAAAGATATCGCAGATATTCAATAATATAACAAAAATGTATCAAATATGCAACCATAAACACAGATATACAGTAATACACAATTTCTATTAATGAAAGAAATGTACAGAGACTGTAAAATACAGAGTGAGAGACTCACTAGAATGGTGGATACTTATCTCTGAGAAGAGATGTGACGGCTACTTGCATTCGCAAGAAGATGGTCACAATGAGGCTCTGAAGGCCCTTTTACAATAAACGGGAATACCAAAATTTATAGACATCCAAAAACCTAACCTTAGGAGATGAAGCGCCAAAAGTCATGTGGGCCCTGTTTGGGTAAGTTAGTACATCAACTTCCTGGGGTCGTAACTTTTGCATACGATCTCTGTTTTAGGCGTATGATAGCTCGTTGGAAAGGTATCATAGAGGAGATTCATTTTAGGGGCTCAATAATGACTTTGGATATCATTGAGAAACTTGATCTCGAAAAGCCTTCATTTAGGCCCTCAAAATGGCCCCGAAAGTTAAAACCTGCTAAAAATAGTAAATTGTCAAAATTGCCAGAAAGATTTTTTGAGCCAGTTGGAAAAGGTGGGTGGCCACCGATATCCACCTGGATCAATCCTCCCTCCTTAGGAAGCAATGGTCTCCATTGCGTTGAGTTCTTGGGGGAGAAGGAAAAGCGTTTGTTGAATCTGCATCTTGGTGAGCTGCTTGTCTTGCTGGAGACGTCACACTGCTCAATTCGTGGAAGTCTATCATGAACCTGTTGAGGTTGAGGCTGTTCAACAAGTTGGGCTACATTAGAGGATGTTGTGCAGAAGGAATCTTTGCATTTTGCTATAGCCTTGTCGACCTGCTTCTATAGGATAGAAGGTGCTTGGGGTGAGGCTGTAGTGATTGCAGTGTCCTTTTGTTCTCCTTTTGAACAGATTGTGAAGAAGCTAAATTTTGCAGTATGAGATACTACTTTGCGATAATTTTTAGGTAGAACAGTAGTGGGAACTACCTCTGGTATTCTGTAGAGATGACCCCCCAAAGTGACAATAACACTACGAGGTTGAGACTCATAAATAGCATGGCGCTTCCACATATATGGCTAGCCCAATAGAACATCACAGACATCCAGTGGGGCAACATCACATAATACCTCATCCTTGAAGGGTTGGATGCCATATGACAATCGACACTGCTGGCTGACACAAAGATCTCGTCCTTGGCGAAGCCACCCAATGTTGTATGACTGTGGGTGTGGTGTTGTCGAAAATCCCAACTATTTGACAACCTCTGCTGAGATGAGTTTCTTTTGGCTTCTGCTATCAACAATAAAATGCAGCGGGGTGCCCTTCACCCACATCTGTGAATGAAAAAGGTGCTCCCCCTCTTCAGGATCTATTGGTTGTTCTGGTTGAATTGCTGCGGTCATGACAATAGCAGTGGGGTCTGCATCAATGATCTGTCCTTTACTGATATTTTCAAAATTAGATTCAAAATCAGTGTTCGACTCCTTGTCTTTGATCTCGACCACCAATGAATGTTTTGAGTGACATTCATCGGTGTTGTGCTAGGGGATTTTGTGGAAATCACACCATTTTCCGGTGTCCTTCTTTGTCTTCCCATGACCCTTCTTTTCCTGTGTCTTGGATTGGTTTTCGGGAGACTGTTTGTTAGGGTTGTCTTTGTCATACTTTGGTTGTTGCGGATTTGCAGACCCAAACTCCCATTTGTTCTGGTGCTTAAATTTCTTGTTGATTTTAACAACATATCGATAGGCAACACTGAGTGATGAGATGTCCAGAAAATCCATTTCAGTTTGGATGTATCTGTGTAGAGCCCCATGGTATTTCAGAACCAAATGTTGCTCAGAGTCTTTGATACCTAGCTTGGTGAGCAAGGTATGGAAGGTATTGGTGAACTCGAGAACTGCTTGGCCCCTCTCTTGCCACAGTGTGGTCCATCTCATGTACTAGTCCTCATAGTTGCCAACAGGGTAATACTGTTCCTTTACCACATCCACAAAAAAATCCCAAGTGGGATCGACCCCATATATTCCAGACTCCTCTGTGGAACTTTGCTCCCAGTAAGTTTCCCACCAATGTTTAACATGAGGGAGAGCTTTAAGGAGTGTGAAGGTGATAGTTTCTTTGTTGGAAAAATTGTGAACAGAGAAATAACCTTCTAGCAGAGTTAACCATTTTTCTAGGGCTTCTGCATCTATCTGTCCTTCAAATACAGGAATATCAAAATTAACTTGTACCTTGAAAGGTGAGGTGCCTCCAAAGTGGTCGCTTGATGAAGATGCACCTATTGCTATCGGCATGCATTGAAGGATGTGGGAAAAATTCTCCATCATTTCATCCCTCTGTCACGTGAGAGCTTGCTCAAGCAGCAGATTGATAGGATCATCTGCTTCGTCATTTTTCTTTTCTTCCGCCATTGAGGGTTTCTTGGGTGTGCGAGAGAAATTTTCCTCAAGAGAGACAAGCTCGAGACCAAAATTGCTATACTCGGACCTTGTCGAGGACATGCACTGAAAAAATGATCAAGAACAACCTGCTCTGATACCACTGATCTGGATTATTTTCGGCATGAAATGAGAGCGGAGATATAATAAAGAAATGCACAGAGATATCGCAGATATTCAATAATATAACAGAAATGTATTAGATATGCAACCATAAACACATATATACAGTAATACACAATTTCTATTAATGAAATAAATGTACAGAGACTATAAAATACAGAGTGAAAGACTCGCTAGAATGGTGGTAGGTTATCTCTGAGATGAGATGTGACGGCTACTCGCATTCGAAAGAAGATGGTCACAATGAGGCTTTGAAGGCCTGTTTGCACCCAATTCGTCACTAGGTGAGCAAATTAAGAGTGCTTACATGCCCAGTTGGGCTCTGCTAGGCATGACAGCTGTAAGGTAAAAGGTTAGAAAGAAAAACAACAAAGCAATTAACAAGATTTAAACTAAAACAAATAAAAACTAAAAGCATGTGAGAAAATGAAAAATAGAGACAAATGGACCAATATCACCAATGTATAAGTTGATCTGTTGATGAAATTCAAAGACACAAAGAAGAAAGGGGACTTGGGTCCCTTCTTTCTCCAATGGAAGGCTCTTGAGGCCCTCAAAGCTTGCTCTCCTTTACAATGAAAAGATGAAAATGTGGGTGAAAGAACTCCAAGCTTATTCACTCAAGTGAGGGGTGAATAGCTCTATGAAATGCAGCTTGTGATGTTTATTGCCAAAGAATGGGTCCTTAGCAATCTCACCAGCATAACAGTATGAAGAATTCCTTGAGAAAATGGTGGTCATTCATGGATTTTTATAGCCAAGCATTGGGTTATTATGTGACCTCTTTTGAATGTGAAAAGAGGCTCTTTAGGGCACAATTAGGTCTTTGACCATCCCACCATGAGGATTGAGCTCAGATTTGGTGTCAAATCGACTTGGGAGCTGATCCATTAGTGGTTGGGAGGTCGACCAATTTCAATAAATG
This sequence comes from Picea engelmannii, assembly GCA_009831015.1. Lineage (NCBI taxonomy): Eukaryota > Viridiplantae > Streptophyta > Pinopsida > Pinales > Pinaceae > Picea > Picea engelmannii. The sequence goes on along the minus strand of ML783955.1, from coordinate 250,550 downwards.
CACCGTTTAGTAGGCGCACGGGTTTTTAGCCCAATAGTCGCGCCTTGTGCACATATGCGCGCTTTGTACGATGCTATTACGTGCATACGTGCGTGCACTCAGATGATGTAAAGCGCCCTTCAAATTTTTGGTCATTTGGTATAGTCTTTGACCCTTTTGTTGTGCTGTGGAATTAACCTTGTACCATGAATGACTTCTTTTCTGTTTTGACGATGCAGAGTTCTTGTCACCACGTGCGGACAAAATTTCAGTGATAACAGATGCCCCCTGATGGATGAGGTTAGGAGCAAAACGTATAGCCGAAATCCATCAATGTTTCTTTTACGGAGAATGGTGTTGTAAGGGAGAGCAAGAATGGGACCGTGTAGAGCAATCCATTGGAGAAGAAAGGAACCCATAGATCCCGACCTTCCACAAGGTGTGTAACCATATACAAGTGTGTACAAATGAGGTGAGCATGCCCCATGCTCGTATGATGTAACTATGAAGAAAAATGTCTGAAGTGTTGGTGTAGACAAATGCAGCACCCTCGGGGGTGGAATGATAAAGGCAGAAGACAATTCTGCAAAGGAACATACTCTGAACCAGCGGTAAATGGTCGCGGAAGTAAACAACGACGGTGATGTGGGCATTGGTGGCCCGACCAAGTTCAGAGGTCTTCGGCAACTGATAAGAAAAATTGCAATAGTCGCAAAGTAAGACCCACCGCAACATGAGAAAGTGTTGGCGTCGAATGTTATGGGGGTCAATGACATCAGGGAGCAATGGTGTTTCCCCTTGTGTCGTCCGAGATCTCTCATTGAATGGGAAATGAGGATCAAGATACTGTCGTCCTTTTGGAAACGTGTGCTGATGTCGACAAAAGGAGGATGCGACTCCCGAAAGCAAGGGGCTTCATGAAATCTACTGTGGTGAGGAAGTGGCAGAGGTACATGGACGAAGTCAAAAAAGTGGGAAGACTCCAGACTGCCCTTGGTTGGAGGGTGCATGATAGAAGGCGTGGCCGTAATCGTGTGACAAGATCGAGTGTCAGGGGGACAACAAGATCAGGGATAAGTTGTGCCAGAGGCGGGATAAGGTGAACAAATTCAGAGGATAAAGGAAAGTGACCTGGGTAGTACTCTGAAGATATAGACGATGCCGGCGGGGGTGAAATGAGAAGTAATGTTCCAACCAAGGGTGACATGGGTTGCGTGTGGCTAAAAGGAAAGCAGGTCGCCAATGGTGACGACAAAAGTAAAGGATGGAAAATAAAGGCGTCTGTACAAAAAATAATGAATAAATGTGGGGAAGATGTACAAAATACAGAAACGGGTGCCCTAGTGTGAAATGAGTGCCCTAGTGAGGGCAAAAATTTATGGGAAAACTGATGAAGGGTGGGGGCCCCATTGGCGAGTTTCTGTATGAGGTAGGTGAAATGAAGAGAGGTTCGCAGATGGGCAAACTGATGATGGATGAAATGGTGGGTTCATGATCCTGCGGAGGTGCAGGTAAAGAAAAGAACATGACCATAAAGCGGTGTGCTGGGAGTCCATATGGGAAGCTAGCAAAATGAGGAGAAGAAGTATGTGGTTAATTCGCAACATGATGAAAGACTACCGGGACTCCCATCCCTAAAGGGTA
>ML783955.1:156977-186335 GCA_009831015.1 Picea engelmannii | reverse complement strand
GGTCAAATAGATGCAGATGCCCTAGATAAATGGTTAAATCTGCTAGAAGGTTATTTCTCTGTTCATAATTTTTCAGACAAGGAAAATATCACCTTCGCACTCCTTAAGGCTCTCCCCCATGTCAAAAATTGGTGGGAAACTTATTGGGAGCAGAGTTCCATAGAGGAATCTGGAATATATGGGGTCGAGCCCACTTGGGATTTTTTTGTGGATGCGGTAAAGGAACAATACTACCCTGTTGGAAACTATGAGGAACAATACATGAGATGGACCACACTGCGAAAAGAGAGGGGCCAAGAAGTTCCAGAGTTCACCAATACCTTCCATACCTTGCGCACCAAGCTAGGTATCAAAGACTCCGAACGACATTCAGTTCTGAAATACCGTGGGGCTCTACACAAATACATCCAAACTGAAATGGATTTTCTGGACATCTCATCACTCGGTGCTGCCTATCGATATGATGTTAAAATCAAGTAGAAATTTAAGCACCAGAACAAATGGGAGTTCGAGTCTGCAAATCCACAACAATCAAAGTATGACAAAGACAACCCTAACAAACAGTCTCCCGAAAACCAGTCCAAGCCACAGGAAAAGAAGGGTCACAGGAAGACAAAGAAGGACACCAGAAAATGGTGCGATTTGCACAAAATCCCCTAGCACAACACCGATGAATGTCGCTCAAAACAGTCATTGGTGGCCGAGATCAAAGACAAGGAGCCAAACCCTGATTCAGAATTTGATTCTAAAAATACTGGTAAAAGACAGATCATCGACGCAGACCCCACTGCTATTGTCGTGACCGCATCAATTCAACCAGAAGAACCAACAGATCCAGAAGAGGGGGAGCGTCTTTTTCATTCACAAATGTGGGTGAAGGGGACCCCACTGCATTTTATTGTTGATAGCGGAAGCCAGAAGAACCTCATCTCAGCAGAGGTTGTCAAACAGTTGGGATTGTCGACAACACCACACCCACAACCATACAGCATTGGGTGGCTTCGCCAAGGACGAGATCTTCATGTAAGCCAACAATGTCGATTGTCATACGACATCCAACCCTTTAAGGATGAGGTATTATGTGATGTTGCCCCACTGGATGTATGTGATGTTCTCTTGGGCCAGCTATATATGTGGAAACACCATGCTATCTATGAGTCTCGACCCCGTAGTGTCATTATTACTCTGGGGGGCCATCTCTACAGGATACCAGAGGTATTTCCAACTACTGCCCCACCTAAATAGTGCTACAAGGTAGTATCTCATACTAGAAAATTCATCCTCTCCACAATCTGTTCAAAGGGTGAATAGAAGGATACTGCAGCCACCACAGCTTCGGCCAAAGCACCTTCTATCCAACAGAAGCAGGTTGACAAGGTTGCAGCAAAGCAAGAAGATTCCTTCTGCACATAGTCATCTAAAATAGCCAGACTGGTTAAAAAGGTCCAAACCTTCTAGCCACAGGTTCGTGATAGATTTCCACAAACTAAGCAGCGTGACTTCTCCAGCAAGACAAGCAACTCACCAAGATGCAGATTCAACAAATGCTTTTCCCTCTCCCCCGAGAACTCAACACAATGGAGAACATTTCTTCCTAAGGAGGGAGGATTGATCCAGGTGGATATCGGTGGCCACCCACCTTTTCCAAATGGCTCAAAATAGTTTTCTGGCCATTTTGGCAATTTACTATTTTTAGCAGGTTTTCACTTCCGGGGCCATTTTGAGGGCCTAAATGAATTTTTTTTGAGATATAGGTTCTCAATGATATCCAAAGTAATTATTGAGCCCCCAAAATGAATCTCCTCGACGATACCTTTCCAACGAGCTATCACACGCCGAAAACGAAGATCATATGCAAAAGTTACGACCCCGGGAAGTTGATGCACCAACTTACACAAACGGGGCCCACATGACTTTTGGCGCTTCATCTCCTAGGGTTAGGTTTTTGGATGTCTAGGACTTTTGGCGTTCCCATTTATTTTAAAAGGCCTTCAGAGCCTCATTGTAATCATCTTCTTGCGAATGCGAGTAGCCGTCACATCTCTTCTCAGAGATAAGCTGCCACCATTCTAGCGAGTCTTTCACTCTGTATTTTTACAGTCTCTGTACATTTCTTTCATTAATAGAAATCATGTATTACTGTATCTCTGTGTTTATGGTTGCATCTCTGATATATTTCTGTTATATTACTAGATATACACAATATCTCTATGCATTTCTTTATTATATCTCCACTCTCATTTCGTGCCGAAAATAATTCGGATCAGTTGTTGTCACTGATACATCATTGTCATCAAAACCAAACTCAACCTGTCACTGTAACTGTCGGTGATACTGATACAACATCATCATCAAAACCAAACTCAACCTGTCATTGTGTTAGGATTCGATCCTAACCCCTCCTCATGGGTCATTAGTTAGTAGGATATGTTTTCTATTTAATAAAAGTCGACATTAGTTAACAAGGCCTAATAAATAAAGAAGAAGAATTCAATGTAAGAAGACCTAATAGAAGCTTCTGCTTCTAGAAAGATCTTCCTCTAGAAGTTTCCTTAGAAGGTAGAATTAGTATAAATAAGAGTAGGAGGCATTGGATATCTTGTCTTGGATATTATTGTAATAGAGGTATGCTCTATTGGAGGCTGCCCCCTCGAAGAGGCAAGTGAACATTGTTATTATAATAAAGTTTCTCTTCCTGGTGATTATTTTGGTGTTATTCGTATTCTTCTGATATTTTTTCTGGATATATCATTATTATTCTGTCATTGCTTGCTAGATATTTTATGTTCTGCATAATATATTATATCAAGAATATTGCAAGTGGTATCAGAGCTCTTTCCAGGGCAAGACTTGTGGGCTATTTTTTTTCCAGGGTAGAGACGTATTCTAACGTATTTAAGCTACATAGATATGTCATTACGTGCATAAACCCATGGTCGGGGAGTCATTGATCCATATGGATGTCGGTGGCCTCCCACCTATTCCAAATGGCTCATTTTGACAGTTTTCCACTTTGGCAGTTTTTTCCCTAGTTTTCAGGTCCTTGACTTGCGGGGCCGTTTTGAGGTCCTAAACACCATTTTTTAGGGCTCACCACAGTTAAAATGACCTTTGATAGATATTATCAACATGCATATTCCTCATACAAATCTTTCCAATAGTTTATTGTGCACCTAAAATGAAGATCGTATGCAAAAGTTACGACCCCGGGAAGTTGATGTACTAACTTACCCAAATGAGGCCCACATGACGTTTGGCGCTTCATCTCTTAAGGTTAGGTTTTTTGGATGTCCAGGGTTTTTGGAATTACTATTTATTGTAAAGAGGACTTCAGAGCCTCATTTTAATCATCTTCTTGTGAATGAGCGCATCCGTCACATCTCTTCTCAGAGATAAGCCACCACCATTCTAGCAAGCTTGTTTCCACTGGATTTTATAGTTTCAGCTTATTTCCTTATTGAACAGAAACCAATTTTACTGTATATCTATTATTCTACGTTAAGCATATTTTGTTAATAATATGTATTCATTTCATTCTGCAAATATGTTTCAGATCAGTGGTATCAGAGCATTCTGCTCCTTTTCGTTCTTAATGCATGTCCCCAACAAGGTCAGGGTACAAAGAATTTGGTCTCGAGCTTGTTTCTCTTGAGGAAAAAAGCTCTCGCATGCCCAAACAACTTCTCATGGTAGAAGAAAAGAAATACGTCAAAAATTTGCTCAAGGAATCCCTCACGCAACAGAGGATCGAGATGATGGATAGTTTTGCGCAAAATCCTTCAGTGGCTACCAACAGGCGATGCATCTTCCTCAAATGGAGGTGCAACCCCCTTCAAGGTAAAAATCAACTTCAATATTCCTATATTTGAAGGTCAAATAGATGTAGATGCAATAGACAAATGGTTGAATCTTATAGAAGGGTATTTCTCTATCCATAACTTCTCGAATAGAGAAAAGATTACATTTGCGCTCCTCAAAGCCATCCCCCATGTCAAAGATTGGTGGGAAACTTTCTGTGAGCAAAAGGAAACAGAGGAACCCTCATTATTTACAGTCCCAGTCACTTGGGAGTCCTTCAGGGATTCTATTAAGGAATGATACTACCATGTGGGAAGTTATGATGACCTGTACACAAAATGGACCACGCTGCAGCAGGAAAGAGACCAAGCGGTGCCCGAGTTCACAAATATCTTCAATACCTTGCGCACCAAGATGGGTATCAAAGATTCTAAGTGAAATTTGGTGCTCAAGTATTCCAACGGTCTACATAGATACATATAGGCTGAAATTGAGTTTATGGACATGTCATGCTTGGGTGCGACCTACCGATATGCCATCAAAATCGAGTAGAAGCTCAAACAAAATACAGGACAATTTGGGCCTGGGAACCCCTCACAGCAAAAGCCAAGAAAGGGCGGCTCAAACCCACAAAAAAAAGGACAGAGAAAATACGAACAACCTCAGGACAACCAGTCGAGGCCGCATGCAAAGAAGGACACCAGAAATACAAAGAAATATATCGTGAAGTGGTGCGACTTCCATAAGAGCCCCTGGCATAACACTGTTGATTTCTGCTCGAAGCAGTCACTGGTGGCTGAGGTGAAAGCCTCCGAATCAGATGCAGGTTCCGAATCTGACTCAGAACTAGAAAAGGGGAGACAGATCATTGACACAGAACCCAGTGCTATTGTTTCTACCACCAAGCTCCAACTTGGTGAACCAGACGAGCTAGAGGAAGGCGAGTGCCTTTTTCATTCACAGATGTGGGTGAAGATTACCCCACTACACTTTATCATTGATAGGGGTAGCCATAAGAACCTCATCTCAGTAGAGGTTGTCAATCGAATCAACCTTCCAACAACGTCGCACCCGCAACCCTACACCATCGGATGGCTCCACCAAGGAAGCGACATCCGCGTTAGCCAACAATGTTGCCTGTCATATGAAATTAAGCCCTTCAAAGATGAGGTATTGTGTGATGTTTCCCCTCTCGAAGTTTGTAATGTTATTTTGGGCCAACCATATTTATGGAATCGTCATGTTGTATATGATTCTAGGCCTCGCAGTGTTATTATTACTTTGAACAAGAAATTGTAGAGAATACTCGAGGTAGTCCCACCCAGTGATATTTCCTTGATCTTTGCCAAGCAATGTATAAAGGTCATCTCTCAGACAGGGAACTTTGTCTTCTTCGTGATTCGTTCTCAGAATGAGCAAAATATTGTAGCCACATCCAGGGTCTCTGTGGAAGAACTCTACACACAAGAGAAGCAAGTGGATAAGGTCATGGAAAAATACTCAGATATCTTGTCCTCACCTATTAAGGTACCTCTATAATGTCAAGTCAAGCACCCCATCAATCTGATCCTTGACACACCGCTGCCCAATGGGCCAGTCTACCACCGCTCTCCATTAGAGAATGAGGATTTCAAGTGATAGATCCAAGAACAGATCCAAAAGGGGCACATCTATCCCAGCTCATCACCTTGCGGGAGCCCAATCATGCTGGTACAAAAGAAAGATGGTACCTGATGACTCTGCATTGATTACCGAGCCCTGAATAAAATCACATTCAGAAACTGGTACTCGATTCCCCGAATCGAAGACCTCCTTGATCAACTCACAAGGGCCATATACTTCAGTAATATTGATTTGAAGTCTGGATACCACGAGGTCCCGTTAGAACAGACAGATGTATGGAAGACCACCTTCAAGTCAAAGGAAGGTATTTTAGAATGGTTGGCCATGCCCTTTGGTTTGAAAAATCCTCCAGCCACTTTCATGAGGATGATGGATGATATCCTGCGACCATTCACCAATACTTTTGTAGTGGTGTATCTGGATGACATCCTCATTTATAGGAAGACTTGTGCAGAACACTTGCAACATATTTAGTAGGTTTTGCACACCCTGTGACAACACCAAATCTACGCCAACTTGGAAAAATTTCCTTCGGCATGGACATGGTTCATTAACTGGGATACATTGTTGATCAGCATGGCGTACACATGGAGCCAGCCAAAATCCAAGAGATCCATGACTGACCTGCCCCAACCACACTCACTAATCTTCAGAGCTTCTCAGGCCTTGCCAATTTCTACCATAGGTTCATGTTGGAACTCTCCCATATTGCATGGGCCCTCAACTAAGTAACTAGGGGTGGTGGTAAGGAAAAATTTGTGTGGGGCCGGTCCCAACAATAAGTTTTCGATGATTTGAAGTAGTGGTTGTGCTCAACCCCAATACTTTCACTACCAGACCTGGAACAACCCTTTGCAATCGAGACATATACTTCAGACTATGTTGTGGGTGTCATTCTCACTCATCACTACCACCCCCTGGCCTATCATAGTGAGACACTATTAGATATTGTCTATAAGTACCCTACTTATGACAAATAAATGTACTCCATTGTCAAAGCCTACCACCAATGTAGACATTACATTCTTGGGAAAGAGACAATCATCCAAACTGATCATAAGCCACTGCAGTTCATGTAGACAAAAGGAAAATTACAGAATGACCACCATCAGAATTGGTCCACGTACTTGCAACAATTCCACCTCAACATCAAGTATAAAATGGGAAGCACCAACAATGTCGCTGATTGCCTCATCATACCACCAATCATGACACTCACCACGGTGCTAGATTCTTGTGGCCATGAGGCCTATGGATGGCCCCAACTCTATGAGACAGACCCATACTTCACCACCACCTACCAAATGTTGGGCGCAAACACAATTGTCGCTAATTTCTATCTTTGGGATGGGCTCCTGTAAAATCTGGGCCATATCTGCATTCCATCAAGCGAGCGAGTGAAGTTGATCTGGGAAGCCCACTACAGTCAGGTGGCAGGACACTTCGACGTTGAAAAGACAGTGGCAATACTACAGAAACATTTCTACTGGCTGAAACTTCGACAATAGGTCAACAAGTATATTAGGTCCTACACTGCCTGTGCGATTTTCAAACCAACCGCTAAGAAACAAGGCTTGTACACCCCTTTGCTTACTCCTGACAGGGCATGGGAATCCATCTCAATGGACTACGTGTGGGGCCTCCCTTCCACCAAGTGGGGCAATGAATGTGTTTCTGTGGTTGTGGATCACTTTTCTAAGATGGCGATTCTGGTCACCTACAAGAAGAGCATCACAAAAAAGGCCACTGCCAATGTAACACCCCTGTTTCCCCTAGTTTGTAAATATAAATATATTGTCCAAGAGACTATGGAAAACTCGATATGTATAAGTGTTGCATGACTGCTGAAAGCGGGGGTTTTCCAAGAGAGACCACAGATTCTATGAAAGAGATGGTGAGGGGGAACATGAATGGTTGAGATAACCCCCACCAAAACAATGATTTGCTGGATTTAATTGCTCAGGATCATGATCATCCTCTAACCTAGGAATGAATTACAGTCAGGCTGGTAGGTGGGAATACCTCCTCAAGAGTTAATGAGAGGATGGGGTAGAGCGCCCATCTGTGAGTATTTCAAACCTGACCACGGACTTAGAATTTAGGCCACACACAATCTTGTTGAGGAAGGCAAGAAAGGAAGGCGTGGTGGTGGGTAGAAAAAAAGGGCCTGCAAAGAGAAGTAGAGAGGAGAGACAAAGCTCTCAAGTTCTAGGAAGAACTGAAAGATGAACATGTTCTGGTCACAGGATGTGGCTAGCAGGGTTATGTTACAAGCTGATAAATGAGGGCGCTAAGTGATTGAAGAGGTACTCAGGTAGGCCTCCCTGCTTGGTATCGAGAAACCCATTGCCAAGATCTTGTGGGAGGAGGAGAGTAACCTCTGTCCCTAATTGTTTCCGAGTCAGAAGACAAAATTCTCTCCCAGAGCATCATGGTTTAGCTCGGGGGTGGCCAGTGGTAAATCCATTAGGAGTGACTGAGCCTATGGTTGGGTGGAAATGAGCACCCCTTTCAGCAGTTGCATCACGTTCCCTGTTTCTGATAAGTGTTTTCATACTTTGTGTACTTAAATGGAGTAATGAACGAATGCATGTATTTATCTATCTATAAATGGTTTCTGTATAGAATGATCAAGTTATGTATATGCATTTATCTTCTTGTGGACTCATGCTTCTGATTGATCATTTATATGCCCCAACTTAACCTTTGAGACATCTTGGGACGTAAACCTGTAGGAGGGTTAGGATAGAAAGTATTGTGTTAGTTTGGCCCTGTCTGTCTAAAGAGGATATCCCCTTCAAACTCCTTGCTGTGCGACTGAAATATCCTGCCCAAGTTCTTAACAATTTCATGATGAAGCTCAGGAAGGATAACAATATTTAAGCCTCGAAAGGGAAGATCCTTTCCTTTGGAAGATGAGCCGACAAAATATGAGCCTAAGGGAGCTAAGTCCTTCTGGCTTTGGAGCTCCGGAGGTCTGGGACCTCAAAGTATTATCATCCCTCATAGTCACAAACCGACTGAAGGTGATCGAGAGTTACATTGACCTGCAAAGCTGGTCGACATTGGGTAGTTTCCCTAGTGGTTAGATGACCCAATATTATTGACTAAACCGAGATCCAACTCCCCATCGTAAAGTAGCGTGAGCCACTGTTCGAGAATGTTCTGGGGTTCCCTCAGCTATTAGATGTACACCAAGATGACTTCGATAAAGTACCACCTTAGGAGAATAGAGGTGCTGTAGCATCAAAATCCCTGAACGTCGAAGTTACAAAGCAAAGGAGAGCCATATATCTATGGATCTACGTGGTAGGATATCGACTGTGACATCATAGGGATGTTAGAAGGTTGTCAGTCCAGAGTGACATGATGTAGTGATGTCACCCAGGGTGACGTGGACCCCAGTTTAATGTGGCACATGTCACCCAGATTCTTGCATATCACATACCCTATAGACCCATTAGAACGTGCCACGTGTCACCTTGACCCCTCCTACGTGTCAATTCTTGGTACGTGCCCACCTAGCCAAAGTGGTTGGTCAAGTGACCAGAACTACGAGAGTCCAGGACTTTGGGACTCCAGAGGATTTGGGGTGTAGCATTATAAAGAGACCCAAAAGGCCCGAAGGTCGAAACTGCATGGTAATCTTACAAAACTTCAGGAGCTCGGAACTATGGATGGTCTCGAGCGTAGATAGTAAGGAGGTGTTAAATGCCGAAGCGCCAAAGTGCCGAATTTCCTACTGGCTTGCATGTTAGACACCTACGTGTTAGATGAAGAGTGGGTCCATTCGTGGGAGAGGACGGTGGATGGACTCCCACCGTGGTTAAAATAACTTGGAGACCATACATGTGAGGTGGATTCACATGGATACCACATGGCCCTCAAGCAATGAACGTATGAAGAACATTGGGAAGCCATATCTAGCAACCCAAAGCTCGGATTTGAGCATGGTAACAATAATCTAGAATGCTATGGGTAAGTGGAAGAGGATAAAAACCTCAGTCAAGGGATTTGAGATGTTAAGGACAACAAAATTTTGATGCCCCATCCCTAGGAAAGATACTCAGGGGTCAGGTGTGTTACAAATAGGTATCATAACATGGTTACAACACTTGGCCTGCTTGGGCTCATGGACGAGTTGCGTAAAAACCATATTTAAAGGACTTGTAAGGGTGACACCCTATCTTACCTCTTTCCTAAAGAGTCTGGTTAAAATTTTATTGAAGAAATGAATGGAATTTTCTACTATTGTGTGTATTTAAGAAATATGAACTATGTGTTGTTCATGAACTAATAGACTAATTGGCTAACAATAAGTGTCTTGTTAGCACTCAAACAATCAGTAAATCACAGGAAAACTACAAGTATAAAGGATGGAGATGCGCCATGAAGTGGGGGATGGTTCCCACAATAGAGATGAAGAATCTGACGAAAGGAGGGCAGTGGAAACCCCTCCGTATCTAGCTGAAACTATAAGGAGCCTCATGGCTGAATTACAGAGTTGCAAGGCCGACAATGAGAGATTGATAAAGGAGCAAGAAAAACAAATGGAAATTAATGCAGTCTTGCTGCATAGCTTATTTGATATACAAAGGCAGCTGCAACATTGACCCACAACTAGTCATGTGGTCCGAAGACATACAAAGAGAAGTCAAAGTCCACCTGAGATACGAAAATGTGGTCCCATAAGTGGCCACACTAGAAGGAGTACCTTGAGGAAGGCCCAACCTGGATTCAAGGGACACTCATCGGGGAAGTCCTCTCGAGAGGAAACTGGCAATTTCGAGGGATCTTCTAGTAGCAAGACTAGATCACATTCTCAAAGGAAAGGAAAGAAGCTAAAGCATTCAAAAAGTCGTGATCCTAAAGAATTCAAGAAAGCCAAACCACCCTCTTTCGATGGATAGATTAAGAAAGGGGAAGAGGCTGAAGCTTGGCTTCTTGGTTTAAAGAAGTACTTTAGAGTCCATGACTAGTTTGAAAACTTGAAGGCTCAAATAACCATCTTCAACCTAAATGGGAAGGCTTTCATTTGGTGGGAATACCTTAGGAATATGAAAGGGATCCATGAGAAGGACTTATCATGGAAACGGTTTGAGAAATACTTCAGGAAGAAGTATTTGTCAGAGAAATACTTTGATGGGAAGACTAAGGATTTCTACGAACTCGGGCTGGGACAACTCACCATAGAGGAATATATCAATAATTTCCTTGAAATGATAAGGTATGTACCCTAGATAAAGGATGAAAAAGTAAAAGTGAAACGATTCATTAGTGGGTTACCTCAGTCCTATCTGAACAAGATTGAGTTTGATTAGACAAAGACCTTAGAAGATACTATCCGAAAGGCAAGGTATTGTTATGAACAATTTAGGAATCCGACAGAACCTCACAAGGACTGGGAGAAGAAGAAAAGTTTGGGATTCAAGGAGAAGGGGTTTAAATACTCAATATTTAAGAACTACGGGAAGGGTTCTAGGATGAACCTTCCTACTAGAAGTGTGTACCAGCAGAATTTCCCCTCCCAGAGTGGAAATAAATCTTTTGGAGCAACCTAAGGAAAGACTGATAAACCAAAGAAAGATCCCTTGAAATGTTGGGGTTGTGGAGAAGAAAATCTAATGAGGGATTGTCCACATAGACAACAGAACAATAAGAGAGTTTACAACATCCAAGAAGCTATCATAGTCAATGACATGGCTAGGAGCATGCCATGGATTTATGCAACCTTGGATAATAAACAAGCCGACCACCAAGCTTCAGTGGTGGAGATGGAAGGTATGATTGCCAACCATCTAGTCTCTTTTTTAATTGACCCTGGTTCTAATTTGAGTTATGTTTCCCCTCATAATGTTGATAAGTGTAAACTACAACCAGTTAGACATGTTAATCTATGGTTGGTACAACTAGCCATTGGAACCAAAAGAAAAGTAGCAGAGGTTATACCCGCTTTCCAATTCATTATGGATGGATTTCCCACCCAAGCGACCCTTAACGTACTTCCTGTTGAGTCTCAGTATTGACACTTCTATTACCCTATATTATCTATGTTTGAGTCAATTTTACCTATGATATGTGTATCTAAATGACTGTTTCATCCATAAATACAATTAATGACCTTGATCATGTGCATAGAGAGGTAACTTATGGTTAAGGCATGATTTGTTTAGTTTTATTGAGTTAATTAGATTAAATGCCTGATTATATATGATCCTAATCACTTTGAATCTTAAGCAACATGATCCGATACTCAGTCTATTCCGGTACCAAGGCTCCACCTATTCCGGTACCAGCTTGTGCTAATCCGGTACTAGACATAATTCAAAATTTTGGAAAGCTTCTAGAGGAAAATCGGGTACATGGGTTTTATCCAGAATGATGTTTTCATGTGGACGCATGAGACAAAATTCACCCATATCGCACATGTGGAACTCTAGCTCAGGGGGAATGATTCTGCCAAAATTAGCAACAAAACTCAAACTGGGTTTTTAGGAATATCATTTAGCTACAGAACCTAGAAATCGTTTTCAACATTTCGAATTGGTTGGAAAGATATGGGTGTATCCATAACTCGAATCTGCCCAAATTGCAATAAAACCCAGACTTTTGAGGATTTTATCTAAAAATGTAATATTTGAAATCTGAGCATTGGGATTCGGTCCCATCCACTTCTCAATGATTATTCATGTATAAATAAGAATCATAGGGCTATGAGAAGGAGCCATTAGTTTCATGAATGTTTTGTAAAGGAGAGATTTGTTCTTGTGAGAAAGCTTTGAGTTGCTAGCCATGTAAAAACAAAGTTTTTGATCTCAATGAAGAATTGAATGTTGCTGAAGCATTGGACACCATCTCCATTTGATCTGAGTCTTTTTAGCAGCACTAACCTCCTGGGAAGGTCCCCTAAGAGTGGTAAGTGTTGCTATATTTTATTTTCTTTGTATATTAGCATTACGTTTAAATTCTTTTCTTCTTGCATTATTGTTTAGTTTGAAAGTCATATATTGTGTGTTTGCATTATGTAATTAATTTGTATTCTGTAAATCGATTCTTAATAGATAAAACTCAAATCAACAGCCTCTCACTGAAGGCATTGGTGCATTGCATTTAATTGAGGACAAAGTTTGAGTTTAGATCTCATTTCCTTTTACCTAGTTTTTATCCATTTGATTATCTTTTTAATCACTACTGGAATCCATTGAAAGATAGGAAACTTAAGTAAGATACTCACGATTAATCACATGAACATCACCCTGAGTGCATGAAAGACTGTGATCTAAACCTTTATAGCACTAAGTTATTCCCGTGTCTCAGTGATGAATCCTTAGTGTTAATTTTCTGCAGTGTGGGTTTGAAGATTGTTTTGTCGGCTTTAGATTAGGCTAGACTGGGCTCTGATCCTACATTTCCTGCGCCTGCACCTCCAAGCTTACGAGCCCCGATTGATAATTAAATGTGGGAATTAATAGTGCATATATTTATCCCCAACACTTCCCCTAGGATATTATGACCCATTGATTGGTATGGACTGGTTAGCTACTTATAAAACCAAGTTGGACTGTTGCCATAAAACTTTGGAGTGTGAAAATGAAGAAGGGACAAAAATAACCCTCCAAGGGATTTAGAGGCTTGTCTCAGTGAGACGAATATCAACCCTTCAAATGAAAAATTATTGTAGGAAGGGATGTACTCTATATGCAATACATGTGTTGGAATCTATTGAGGATGACAGACCAAACCTAGAGGACCACCCCATATTAAGAGAGTATAAAGATGTGTTTCCAGAAGAGGTACCAGGTCTACCTTCGAGAAGAGACATTGAATTATCCATAGAACTTGCACCAAGAGCAGTGCCATTATCTAGAACGCCCTATAGGATGAGTACTCCAGAGCTAGTTGAGCTCAAGTTACAGCTAAAGGAGATGATGGATAAAGGCTTTATCCGACCCAACGTGTCTCCATGGGGAGCACCCACCATGTTTTTGAAAAATAAAGATGGCACGTTATGACTGTGCATAGACTATAGACAACTCAATAAGACAACCATAAAGAACAAGTATCCCTTGCCAAGAATCAATGACTTATTCGACCAATTAAGGGGTGCTTTGATTTTCTCAAAGATTGACTTAATGTATAGATACCATCAAGTCCAAATCGAGGATGAAGACATCCACAAAAAAACCTTCAGGACAAGGTATAGTCACTATGAATTTGTGGTGGTTCTATTTGGATTAACCAATGCCCTTGCCACTTTCATGTGTTTGATGAATAATGTACTCAACAATTTCCTAGACAAATTTTTATTGGTTTTCATTGATGATATCCTAATTTACTCTAAGAACAAAGAGGAGCATGAAGAACATCTTAGATTAGTGCTTCAAGTACTAAGAGAGAATCAACTCTACGCTAAGTTTAGAAAGTGTGAATTTTTTCAGAAGCAAGTCCATTACTCAGGACATGTTATTTCTAAAGAAGGAGTGGAAGTAGACCCTGACAAGATTAGATCTATCATGGAATGGCCTACCCCAAAGGATGTATATGATATCAGATCCTTTATGGGCTTAGCAGGATACTATTAAAGGTTTATAAAAAGATTTTCTAGGATTGGTTGTCCAATCATTGCCTTTCAGAAAAAGGGGGTTAAATTCACTTGGACATCAGAATGTGAAGGAAGATTTCAAGAATTGAAATACCTTCTAACCCATGCACCCATACTAAAGATTGCAGACCCTAATGATGAATTCCTCGTGTGTACATGCGCATGTAAGGAAAGACTCAGAGGAGTCCTTATGTAAGAAGGACGTGTAATTTGCTGCAAATACAAAAAATTGAATGAGCATGAAATCAACTATGTGACCCATGATCTAGAGTTGGCTGTTATAGTGCATGCTTTAAAAATGTGGAGGAATGACCTCATGGGTAGGATATTTTTACTTATGACAGACCACTATGGGTTGAGGAACTTGTTTGATCAACCAAAGCTCAATGCTAGACAAGCTAGGTGGATGGCTCTCCTTAGTGAGTTTGATTTCAAAATCAAACACATCAAAGGAAAGGAAAATAGAGTGGCTGATGCCCATAGCAGAAGTGTGAAAATGATTCACCTGGAAACAATGAGCACTTGTAAAATAGATGTTAGGGAGAGAGTCCAGAATGCACAAGAAACATATGCATTCTTCAAGACCGTGACATCATACCTAAAGCAAGAGCCCACAGGGCTAAAGTAGGAAGGCTATCAGATGCTGGATGAAGGTCTGCCGACTTACAAAAACAAATTTTATATCTGTGATGAATTGAAGAGGTTGATAATGGACTAACTACACAGGAGACCATAAAATGGTCATCCAGGTTATCAGAAAATGATCACGACCACTAGGAAACAATTCTATCGGCTTGGACTGAAAAATGACATAGCTGACTATCTAGCTAAGTGTCTAAAATGCCAACAATTTAAGGCAGAACAACAACACCCAACAGGGTTGTTACAACCTCTACTAATTCCAGAATGGAAATGAGAAACCATCTCCATGGATTTCATCACCGGATTACCAAAATCAACCAAGTAGAATGATTCCATCATGGTAGGGGTGGACAAATTGAGCAAGTCTGCTCACTTCATTCCTGTTAAGTCAACTTGTAAGTCACTAGATATTGCCAACATCTTCATGAAGGAGATATTCAGACTGCATGACATGCCTAGGGAGATTATATCTGACAGAGACACAAAATTTACTTCAAGTTTTTGGAAATCCTTACTGGCTAGTTTTGAGACCAAATTGTTGTTTAGCACAGGCTATCACCCTCAAACGGATGGATAGACAGAAAGAGTGAACCAAATATTAGAAGACATGTTAAGGATGCATGTAATGCACCGACCTAAAAAGTAGGAAGACTACCTACCATTGGTAGAGTTTGCCTACAACAACAGTTATCAAGAGTCATTTAAGATGAGTCCTTTTGAAGCCCTCTATGGTAGACAATGTAAGATCCGAATCAGCTGGAGTAACCTAGTGGATATAACTTCAATCAAACCCAACATGCTGAAAGAAATGGAACAACAAGTGATTTAGATTATGAAAAATCTGAAAAACTGCTCAGGAAAGACAGAAGAGTTATGCCGACATAAGAGAAGTCCCAGAGAGTTAAAGACAAGAGACAATGTCTATCTTAGAATTAGACCCAGTAAGAGTTCCTTGAGAACAAGAGCTTGTGCCAATATGGAACCTCGATATTTTGGACCCTTTGAAATTTTGGATAGAGTGGGACCTTTAGCCTATAGGATAGCACTCCCTCCCATAGTGAAGGCACATAATGTTTTCCATGTTTCATTATTGAAGAAATATGTACATGATTCTAATCATATAATTGACTGGTCTATGATTCAAGTGGATCCGGAGGGAGAATTCCTGCCAGAACCTCAGTGCATACTAGACAGAAAGGAATCCTTACTCAGGAACCAAACCATTGCATAGGTCAAGATGCAGTTGAAACACTTTGGCCCAGATGAGGCTATGTGGGAAATGGAGGACGCCATGAAATAAACATATCCATTTTTGTCTACTTTTGTATATACATAGCACATTGACAGATAGAACATTGAGGATGATGTTCCTTTAAGGGGGAGGGGATTGTAACACCCATGTTTCCTCCAGTTTGTAAATAGAAATATATTGGCCAAGAGACTGTGGAAAACTCGATATGTATGAACGTTTGATTTGATGAACCTTTGTATAAAAGGTCAAGGAATGTAATTTCTGCTATTAATAGAAATGGATAAGTGTTGCATGATTTCTGAAAGTGGGGGTTTACCAAGAGAGACCACAAATTCTATGAAAGAGATGGTGAGGGGCACCAGGAATGGTTGAGATAACCCCCACCAAAACAATACTTTGCTGGATTTAATTTCTCAGGATTAGAATCATCCTCTGAGCTAGGAATGAATTATAGTCAGGCTGGTAGGTGGGAAGACCTCCTCAAGAGTTAACGAGGGGATGGGGCAAAGCACCCATCTGTAAGGATTTCATACCTAACCACATAATCATAATTCAGGCCACACACAATCTTGCTGAGGAAGGCAAGAAAGGAAGGTGTGGTGGTGGGTATAAAAAAGGGCCTGCAAAGAGAAGCAAAGAGGAGAGACAAAGCTCTCAAGTTTGAGGAATAACTGAAAGATGAACGTGTTCTGGTCACAAGATGTGGCTAGCAGGGTTAGGATACAAGCTGATAAATGAGGGTGCTGAGTGACCGAGGAGGTACTTAGGTAGGCCTCCTTGCTTGGTATCGAGAAACCTGTTTCCAAGATCCCGTGGGAGGAGGAGAGTAACTTTCGTCCTTGACTATTGCTGAGCTAGAAGAAATAATTCTCTCTCAGAGAATCGTGGTCTAGCTCGGGTGTGGCCCATGGTAAATCCATTAAGAGTGACTGAGCCTATGGTTGGGTGGAAACGAGCACCCCTTTCAACAGTTGCATCACGTTCCCAATTTCTAATAAGTGTTTTCATACTTTTGGTACTAAAATGGAATAATGAATGAATGTATGTATTTATATGTACAAATGGTTTCTGTATAGAATGATCAAGTTATGTATATGAATTTATCTTCTTATGGACTCATGCTTCTGATTGATCATTTATATGCCCCAACTTAACCTTTGATACATCTTGGGACGTAAACCTGTAGGAGGGTTGGGATAGAAAGTATTGTGGTAGTCTATCCCTGTCCGTCTGAAGAGGATATCCTCTTCAGACTCCTTGCTGTGTGACTGAAATATCTTGCTCAAGTCCTCAACAATTTCACGATGAAGCTCAGGAAGGATAGCGATATTTAAGCTTTGAAAGGGAAGATGAGCGGATGAAATCTGAGCCTAAGGGAGCTAATTCCTTATGGCTTCAGAGCTTCGGAGGTCCGGGACCTCAGAGTATTATCAACCGTCATAGTCACGAACCGGTCGAAGGTGACCAAGAGTTACGGTTACCTGCAAGGATGACCAACGTTGGACAATTTCCCTAATGGTTAGATGACCCGATCTTACCGACTAAACCGAGATCCAACTCCCCATCGCGAAATAGTGCAAGCGACTATTTGAGAATGTTTGGGGGTTACCTCAGTCATTATATCTACACCGAGGCGACTTCAGCGGAGTACCACCTCAGGAGAATGGAGGGGCTGTAGCATCAAACTCCCCGAATGTCGAAGTTACGAAGCGAAGGAGAGCCAAATATCTATGGATCTACGTGGTCGGATCTCAACTGTGAGAACATAGGGATGTTACAAGGTTGTCAGTTTGGAGTGACATGGCATAGTGACATCACCAAGGGTGATGTGGACCCCATTTTAACATGCCACATGTCACTTAGATTCTTGTGTATCACATACCCTATAGACCCATTGGAATGCGACATGCGTCACCCTAACCCATCCTACATGTCATTTATTGGTACATACCCGCCTAGCCAAAGTGGTTGGTGAAGTGACTGAAACTCCTGGAGTCCGGAACTTTGGGACTCCAGAGGATTTGGGGTGTAGCCTTATAAAGAGACCCAAAAGGCCCAATGGTCGAAGCCACATGGTAATCTTACGAAACTTCAGGAGTTCAAAACTCTGGAAGGTCTCGTGCGTAGACAGTAGGGAGGCGTTCAACACTGAAGTGCCAAATTTCCTGTTGGCTTGCATGTTATATCACTGCACGTCAGACGAAGAGTGAGTCCAGTCGTGGGAGCAGACGGTGGATGGACTCCCACCGTGGGTAAAATAACTTGGAGACCATACGTGTGAGGTGGATTCACGTGGTCCTCAACCAATAAACATTTGAAGAACATTGGGAAGTCATATCTAGCAACCTAAATCTTGGATTTGAGCATGGTAGCAGTCATCTAAAACACTATGGGTAAGTGGAAGAGGATAAATACCTTGATCAGAGGATTTGATATGTTAAAGAGAGTGAAAATTTGGTGCCCCATCTCTAGGAAAGATACTCAGGGGTCGGTTGTGTTACAACTAAGATCTTCTTTGAATGAGTCTGGGTACATTTTGGAATCCCACAAACCATTGTCTCAGATCGGGACAATCGATTTCTCATCACATTCTGGTCAAGCCTCTGGTCACTGTTGGACACCAAGCGCACCAAATCCACAAACTTCCACCCCTAGACAGATGGCCAAACCGTGGTTGTAAAATGAATGATCATGCATTTCTCGCGAATATATAATTCCAAGAACCCTTGCACATGTGATGAGAGTCTCCCTTATGTTCACCATAGCTACAATCGATTCCTGCATAGCTCAACCAACCACAACCCCTTTTAGGTGGGGTTGGGATTCCAACCATTGGGTCCCATAGATGTTGCACTACCCCTTGTGGTCACCTTGACCGACTCATATCCTAATCCAACTAAAGTTGGAAAAGCCACCCAGTTCATTGAGTGGATCCAACACATCCGCCAACAGGTTCAAGATATCCTACAGAAGTCCAATGACAAGTACAAGCATTGCCATGATCAACATCGGGTGCCACATAAGTTTAAGGTGGGAGACAAAGTTTGGTTTCACTTACAGAAAGAGAGCCTTATAGGACCCCATAAAAATCTTTGTCCACTCCTTTATGGGCCGTACACCATCACCAAGGTTGTGGGTGATAATGCTTTCGAGATCAACATTACTTCTTTCCTTGGCTTGCACCCAATGTTCAACTGGGATATCCTTCGACCGTATTTCCCACCATTATTGGACACCTTAGAGATAGAAGAACAACTGATACCAACATAGCTCAAACCTGAGTGCTTATAATGGGAATCTAGTGACCAGATTGTGGAAAAATAGATCAAGGGCACTTGTGAGCAAAGGATCCATCTTTATCGAGTTCTCAAAGTAGGGCAACTCTTGCATCAAGGTAAGTGGCTCACTCGGGGCCAAATTCAACAAAGATTTCCTCATATGATGGGGGAACTCAACGCAATGGAAACCATTGCTTCCTAAAGAGGAAGGATTGATCCAGATGGGTGTTGGTGGCCTCCCACCTATTCCAACTAGCTCATTTTGGAAGTTTTCTATTTTGGCAGTTTTTTCCCTAGTTTTAGGGTCCCTGACTTGCAGGACCATTTTGAGGACTTAAACAATGTTTTTTAGGGCTCGCCACAACCATAATAATTTTTGATACATTGCAGAAAAATGTGTATTCCTCATATAGACCTTTCCAATGGGCTATCATGCACCTAAAATGCATATCGTATGCAAAAGTTACGACCCCGGGAAGTTGATGTACTAACTTACCGAAACAAGGCCCACATGACTTTTGGCGCTTCATCTCCCAGGGTTAGGTTTTTTGGATGTCTAGGGTTTTTGACATTCCTGTTTATTTTAAAAATTCCTTCAAAGCCTCATTGTAATCATCTTCTTGTGAATGAGCCCAATCGTCACATCTCTTCTCAGAGATTAGTCACCACCATTCTAGCAAGCTTGTTTCCACTGCATTTTACAATTTTAACTTATTTCCTTATTGAATAGAAACCAATTTTACTGTATATCTATTATTATGTGTTGAACATATTTTGATAACAATCTTTATTCATTTCATTTTGAAAATATATTCCGGATCAGTCATACATGCAGAAATTACAAGTGGTTCTTAAGCGCACATCTGTTGGCCACCCTTGTAACTCATGTTGGTACCCCTTCTAGTGGTAGAGCATCAGACAACACCTGTATACAGATAGGCCTAGGCACCTTGAATCTCTCTATAGATAAATCAATCAGCCACCTAACGGTTATAGTGTCACTGAGAACAACACTCGAGAAGTGACTCTCTAGTACTTGGTTAGTCATGTAGTAGGGCTAAGGGTATGGTCTAGCCTCCTCAGTTGGTGCCTTGAGATATTGGGTCGAGTACTACTATTGGACCCTGCACATATATAAGAGAGCTATAACATAGGGAAACCATTGAATGTATATTCCTTGCAAACCCTATCCCTTGGGAACAAAACAGACAAAGAAAACACAAGATCTATTGCAGTGCAACCTTGCTGTCTACATTGGGGTTGCAAAATTACTACATCTTTTGTCCTATTAAGAATTTGGGCATTCCACCTCTCAACACCCTTATTTGTGACCTATCCCATTACATTCCTCTCTTCATTCTAATTGCAATGGTACCCTTCAAATTTAAGCCTTTTTCATGTGGGCCCAACCCCCTCTCGGTTGCCTTTCTTGAGACCTATCCCATTGGATTCCTCTCTTTGTCGTGATCACCTGGGTACCTATCATTTTTAAGACCATTTTTTCCATCCAGACACCTCCACTTTTACCTAAGCCTTTACCATGCCTACCACTCACTCTCAGTCCCAAGAAGCCTTGGAGGATAGAGTGTCCCACCTGGAAAAACACATTGACGAAAACATAGCTTCCCTTCACAATGAATTCACCACAACCCTTGGCAAGCAATACAACAAATTGGTGCAACTTTTCAGGGGTAAGAATGTTGAGCCAAACCTAGAAGAACTTCAGTCTTCTCATTATGAACATACTCAGTGCTATTTCTCCCCTTGGGGTTCTCCACCTTCTTGGACTATGGTGCCCAAATTTGACATGCATAAGTTTGATGGTTCCAACCCAGCCGTGTGGGTTTCTCAAATGGAACAATACTTCTCCCTTCATTATATTCGAGATTATGAGACCAAACTCCATGTAGGGTTTTTTTACTTGGATCAAGAATGCCGACAATGGTGGAAGTGGCATAAGAAATTTTATCGAGGACCTCCCAATTGGAACATGTTCTCCAAAGATGTTTGTGCCTATTTTGATAGGGAATCACAATTTTTGGGCCGACATGTGATTACCATATGAAAACCCACATGTTATCTATTTCCATGGGTGGTTGTGATATTGTATTAGGCTTGTAATGGCTTCTCACTTTGGGACTGATCACAATGGATTATCAAGAATTATATATGAGCTTCACCCAAGAATCTCACCCCTATACTCTCAGAGGTGTCCAAGTGGGTTCTCCTGAAATCATCATCTCTCACAGGATGGAAAAACTCTCGAGGAAAGGCCACCATGGTGTGATCTCTCAATTTAATTCCATCCAGATCACTAAACAGGCCTCTCAGGTAGTTCCTCCTAGCCTGCAACTCATATTGGACAAGTACCCCAAGATCTTTGAGATTCCTACAACCTTACCTCCTTCCAGGGGTGAGCATGATCATGGCATCCCTCTCCTTCTGGGCAGTCAACCCCCCAATGTATGTCCCTACAGATATTCCTTTGCTCAGAAAAATGAAATATAAAACATGGTACAAGAATTACTAGAGGCGGGGGTAATTTTCCCTAGTACTAGACCATATTCTTTACTAGTGGTGATGGTTTTAAGGAAAGAAGGTACTTGGCGCATATGCCCTAATTTTCGTGCCATGAATAAACTGACCATCAAATATAAATTTCCCATTCTTGTCATTGATGATTTGCTGGATGAACTACAAGGTACCTATGTATTCACCAAATTAGACCTTCGCTCTAGGTATCACCAAATATGGATGAAGGGGGAATATATTTCGAAGACTTCTTTCAGAACTCATGAGGGGCATTGTGAATTCTTGGTAATGCCTTTTGGCCTTTGCAATGCTCCATCCACCTTCCAAAGTCTCATGAATAAACTATTGAAACCTTACCTTTGGAAGTTTGTCTTGGTTTTCTTTGACGACATCCTCATTTATAACTACACCTGGGATAACCATCTTCTTCATGCAGACAAAGTTCTTCACTTGTTGTAGAAAAACCAATTGTTTTTCAAAAAGACCAAATGTTCATTTGGCACCACATTGTTAGCAGAGATGGGGTAAAAGTGGACCCCCAAAAGATACAAGTTATGCAATAATGGTTGTGACCAATGAACTTAAAGTGCCTAATGGGTTTTGTTGGTCTCACAAGCTATTAAAAGAATTTTTTCAACCATTATGGAAAAATTGCTAAGCCCTTGACTAACCTCCTTAAGAAGAATGCATTTCATTGGATACCTGTTGCTGAGAAATCCTTCACAGAGTTAAAGAGGGCCATGTGCACTACCCTTTCCCTAGTAGCTCTTGACTTCAACAAAACCTTTGTGGTGGAATCAGATGTTTCAGGCATGGGTATAGGTACAATAGTCACCCACTATGGTCAACCCTTGGCATTTACTAGCCATGTGTTGAGTGGTCGCAATCTGGGTCGATCTACGTATGAAAAATAAATGATGGATATTCTCCATGCGGTGCACACCTAATGACCATATCTCTTGGGATGCCATTTCCAGATTAAAATAGATCACCATAACATGAAATATATTTTGGAGCAATGACTATCATCCCCAAAACAAAATAAGTGGCTGACAAAAATGTTGGGTTATGATTATGAAATCATATACAAAAAGGGAAAATATAACATAGTAGTAGATTCATTTTCAAGACAACATAAGGAGGACGACTGCCTCTTTGCTTTATCCTTACCAGACCCTGATTGGATTAAATAAGTGTGCCAAGAGTGGCTAATGCACTAGACTACCTCCAAATTAATTCAACGTCTTCAGGAGGACCCTAATCCTCCCAATGGCCACACTTGGCAAGATAATATTCTTCGATGTAAGGATCACCTAGTTCTCTCACTCTCCTCAACACTCAAGCCCAAGATCTTAAATGAGTTGCACTCCTCAACTATAGCAGGTCAATCGGGCTTCTAAAAGACATATTCTTGTGCTCGTCATTATTTTTTTTAGGTAGGCATGAAGAAGGATATACTTCAATTTGTCACAACATGTGAGGTGTGCCAACATAATAAAGGTGAAACAATCAAGTCTCCATGTGTCCTACAACCCTTATCTATTCCAACTTCTCTGTGGATAGAAATATCCATGGATTTTATAGTGGGCCTTCCTAAATATAGGAACAAGTCTGTCATCATGGTGGTTGTTAATCGCCTCTCCAAGCATGCTGATTTTTGTCCCTTACCTCTACCTTTCACACTGACACTAGTAGCATAAGTCTTCCTTGATCATATTTTCAAGCTACATGGCATGCCAACCTTTATTATCTTTGATCGTGACCCAACTTTCACCAACACATTTTGGCAAGAGATCTTTAAATTGTAGGACACCCAACTGAACATGAGCACATCTTCTCACCCCCATTCCGATGGCCAAACAAAACTATTCAACAAATGTTTGGAAGCCTACTTGCGTTGTTTTTCTTCAGACAAACAACACCAGTAGGTGTAATGAATTACCTTGGTGGAATGGTGGTACAATAATTCCTATCATATGGCCACTAAAATGACCCCATATGAAGTGGTGTATGGCCAAAGACCACCGAAATTCACTACCTATATTCCTAGCACATCCAAGGTCCAATCTATTGATACAATAATTCAAGGTCGTACAACCACTCTAGCATCTCTAAAGGATAACCTCCACATGGCCCAAAATCATATGAAGCTATAGGCATACCAACATCATTCAGAAAGGGTTTTTATGGAAGGTGATCATGTGTTTCTCAAGCTCCAACCTTACAAGAAAACATCTCACAAAGCTCAGGGACATCACACATTGACACCTAAGTTTTATGGACCCTACCAGATCATCAAGCGTATTGGTTCTGCGGCTTACAAATTGGCCCTTTTTGCTACTTCTAAGATCCATTTGGTGTTCCATGTTTCTTGTCTGAAGAAAGTAGTGGAACAAATTTGTAGAGTTCAAACCATCCTGCCAGAATTAGATGAAGAAGGTTCCTTGTGGCTCCAAACGAAGTAGTCCTTAATAACCATGAAAGTTAGCTGCATGGCCACACTATCAAGGAAGTGTTGATCAACTGGAAGGACACAACACCAGAGGAGGTGACCTGGGAACCACGACCATACTTCAATAGTTTCCACAGCTACAACCTTGAGGACAAGGTTGCTTTTGAAGGGGGAGGGCATGTTAGGATCTGATCCTAACCCCTCTCCACGGGTCATTAGTTAGTAGGATATTATTTCTATTTAATAAAGGCCAACATTAGTTAATAATTCCTAATAAATAAAGAAGAATAAGTCAACGTAATAAGACCTAATATAAGCTTCTACTTCTAGATCTTCCTCTAGAGGTTTCCTTAGAAGGTATAATTAGTATAAATAAGAGTAGGAGGCATTGAATGTTTTGTCTTAGAGATTATTGTAATAGAGCTCTACTCTGCTAGAGGCTTCCCTCTTGAAGAGGTAAGAGAACATTACTATCATAATAAAGTTTCTATTCCTGGTGATTATTCTCATGTTCTTCTGATATTTTTTCTGGATATTTTGTCATTGCTTGCTAGATATTTTATGTTCTGCATAATATATTGTATCATGAATATTTCACACTGTGACTATCACCGATCATCATTATCAAAACTAGATCCATCCCAATAACCACATAAATCTTATGCTAAGATCACCAAGGACATATCCAAATCATGTGCTCAAAATCACCGCGATATGCATTAAACCATGTGCCAATATATGCCTCAAGCATGTACCAAAACATACAAGATATGAAACAAACCATGTGCCAAATATATGCCTCAAGCACGTGCCAAATTATGTCTCAATCATGTACCAAAATCTCTAAGATGTGCAATAAAGCATAAGCCATGATCTAAAAAATGTACAACAAAGCATATGCCATGTCTCTCAAATCACATGTCTAAAATCCCTAAGACATGCCTCTAGTCATGTGCCAAAGACCTCCAATATATGCCTCAAAGAATATACCAAAAATCTCCAAGATATAACCATAAAAACATACATAAAGACATATCTTTAATCATGTAACAACCTAGTGCATATGATCACAGACCGACAAACCTTCCTCAACTTCAACTTAAAGAAAATAACTCCTTCTTCAACCTTTCCTTCAGCCTCACTAGAAAAAAATGGGCAACTCGTGGGGCCTCACGTGACAAGTCATGTGCAACTCACGGGGTCCTTGCTATACACCCTATACCTAACTCACGAGGGTTTTCTCAACTAGGATTTTCTAAGAAAACCTTCTCCCATATGCGATTCTGCGACTTCCTCCATCACACAACTTCATTACTTTAGTTTTGCTAAGAGATGACATACTTGCTTACTTGGTTACTTATGTGATTACTTGATCAAATGAGAGGTTCTTGATGTGTATTTATACTATTCCAAGTAACTCCTTTACTTGAATTTAAGGCTAACTTATAAGTTCTTGTTTGCAACAAATTTTATTCTTTTCCTGATTTTTGGGTTGACTTATAAATTCTTGTTGCAACCGTTTAGAGCCTTTTTAACCATACTTCAGGGCTTCATCTTTAAGAGGACATAACTTCTCAACTGTGAGGAACCATGTTGGCCCTCAACCAAGTTTTGAGGAAATCTTGGTCAGGTTTGACCACTTTTTGGACTTCGACATAGTGATGGAGGAAGGAGTGCCCAAGCAGAGCTGAGATCGTGGATCTCACTTGGTTTGTGGGCTTTGTGGAGCCAACATGGGGTTCCTAGGGTTTTGTAATGGGATATGGGTTGTCAGCCCATGGGTTTACCCATGATTAGGCCTTTTTGTAAATGTAAAAGTATAAATAAGAAAGAATGTAATGTAGTGAGGGGGATGTAATTAGCTAAGTGCAAGAGGCAAATAGTTCTGAGTTGCTTTGTGCAACAAAACATGTATGTAATGCTCCGTGCTTGATAGAGGATTTGGCTCTATGCCTTGACCTGATTTTGGGAAGGTAGATCTGGTGCTTAGTGCGTAGATCACTTGTCCAGTGCGAAGTTTGGCTTTGTGGCTTAGTGCACAGAAGCAGAATAATGTAAGATATTGAAGCCTAATAAAGAAGAAGAAGCAGTTGGTGGACGTAGCCCGACACTGGGGTGAACCACATATATCATGTGTTGATGGTTTTCTTTGTGCTATGATGTTTATGTTGTGAATCTACTTAGTGCATTGGTTGTTATATATGATAGATAGATCCATGAATTCTTAGTGATTTATTTATGTTGAAGGTGCTAGATCTAGCTTCTGATGCTAAGTACGATGTGTATTTTGTCATTGTTACTACGCCGAACTATCCTTAGGGTTTGTTTTGCGATGTGAATAAATTTGATAAACTAATGCATGATATCTTCTAAGTACTTTGTGAAGTGTTATAATCACAGATATGTGTCCTAGATTGGTTATAGACACCTGAGTCCTGTAACTCCCCTGGATCTACCTCAGGTGAGACTTCTCCTGCTTTGCAAGTGTTTCTGAAAGGGCCGATAGTTAGGGTTTTGTTGGTGTGCTCTTGAAGCGTTGAACCTTGGGTCTTCCCTTGTGCCAACAAATGGTTCTGTTGCCGGGATCTAAAACTTTGATTGCTGGGAAAGTAAAGAAAAGAGAAGCTTTGTGCATAGATCTGCTGCTGTAGTGTGCAATATTCTACTTGACTTGCGAAGCTCTGTGCTAAGAAATAAACGAGGTAAGATCCTGAAAAGAGGTAAGATCTTGAAAGAAAGAAGAGAGGTAAGATAAGTGTAAATTTTTGTTTCGAAAAAATGAATTTAAGTATGTTTAATAGATTCTTTCCTAGTTTGAAAGCTAGGGCGCAGTAGGAAGAAAGAGTTGATCTAAGTAAGGCTAATAGAAATGAAGAAAGATATGTTATTCCTATGCATAGAAATACTTTTTTGACTAATAATTGGATGCAGGAACCTAGTAAGAATTTTTGCAGATTGCAGGTCCAACATTGTGACCCTAGTGTGCAGTACAGGGGAGGTTGGGCAATGTACAAGAGGAAGAGAGGATTAACCCTATGTTATAACTGCATAAGATTGGGACATCTTGCTAAGAAATGCCCCGGTATAGGTCCTATTTGTCTTTGTTGTAAATTGTTGGTCATGAAGTTAAGGATTGTCCAAGGATGATTGTTAAAGTTGAACAAATGAACATGAGTCAAGAGAATAAGAGCATGTTAGAAGATCAGAAAGAGAAAGGATCAGAGGAAGTTTAGACTACATTAGGATAGTTAAAATAAGCAATGAATGATCACAAAGATGTCAGTTTACCATAGATCATGAAAGAAAAACTGTTAAGCCCTAATATTGGCTCAATACCCCTTAATTGGGGCATATTATATTAGTAATGTTATTTTATTTATGTCATATTTAGGCCATTAGTTGTAATTATACCTCCTCGTCTCCTAAATATACCAAGGATACATTTTCATTTTGAATCATCTTGTACTTGAACATTTAAGTGGGGGTAAAAGGAGGTTGCCCCCTCAAAGAGGTTTATTATTTGAAATTATCTCTTTTTCAAGGTTTTGAGTACTTTTTCTGAGGATTTTCTATGCTATATTGATATTTGGTTCTTAACATATGGAATCAGAGCTCAAGGTCTTGGGGTTTCGCTGCTACATCTAAGACACCTTGGAATTTTCGCTATAACTTTTTTTATACAACGTTTCAGAAGGAACGGATTGGAGGATATTTAATAGATGGATCAAGGTACATTGGGTTCAAAATTCATCTCCCGAGGCATTATACTTTCATAGATACAAACTCTACAAGATAGGGTTCTAGAATCATCCTGAACTGAGTCATTGCGAAATTTTCACTATAAAAACTTTTCTGTAATGTTTCAGACCCTAAATTCTGGAGGCTATTAGTAAGGTATCTGTGGTAAAAATTTCAGCTTCTGGGTCATCTTAAATTTGTAGATACACCCTGTTTAAGATAGGGTATCTGACTAGTCCTATTGACTAGTCTCAAGAAGGTGTTCCAGGTAAAACAATCATAACATATTCCTAGAGTATCCAAATTGCATTGGAATGGTTTCATTGGATCATGGATAGTCTGTAGTATTTCTGGTGAAAGTTTCACAATTTTATATCAATTATTTTGTGCGGGGCACACTATACAAGTGAGATCTTATGGAAAGGCAAAAAATCGGCAAGTTGTGGAGAAGTTACCGTAAATTCCACTTGGCACATCCAATTTTGATCAGACCTGTGGCATTGAAGAGAAGAAATATCAGAGAAATACATAAAATAAAGTTTCATACCTAGAAGGGTTGAAACTTGGGAGATACAATAGAAGAAATATTGTCTAGCAGAACCACCTCAAAATCAAGGTTCAAAAGTGATACTTTGCCAACATGCCACCCTAAAAGGGAACTTCTACACCAAATAAGCCTCCAAAAAATCCTACTTAGACTCTTGATGAAGGTAAAGAAATGCGTAGGGACATAAATGAACTACAAAATAAGATGGATTCAATGGAAGCTAAGTTGGATACTAAGATGGATTCAATGAAAGCTAAGTTGGATACTAAGATGGATTCAATGGAAGCTAAGTTGGATACTAAGATGGATTCAATGAAATCTAAGTTGGATACTAAGATGGATTCAATGGAAGCTAAGTTGGATACTAAGATATATGGTTTAAAAGGGGAGATCATGGAAGTATTGAAGAATTTCGTAACATAGAAGACACCTGAAAGTGAAAATGCATCCCATGAAATTCATGATGAGGACACAAGGAAGGTGAATCAAGAATGGAGAAACTCCAACTTTGCTTTGAAGACCAACCACATTCCTAAGATCGATATGAGGAAGTTTGATGGCAAGGACCCAATCACATGGATACTTCAGATGGAGCAATTCTTTGATCTCCATAATGTGCCGCATACACAAAAGGTACAAATTGCTTCTTTATATTTAGAACCTAATCAATTTGTATGGTATTGATGGCTTTGTTCTCACAAATCACTCATCACTTGGACAATTTTCATGGAATAAATGATAGCACACTATAAGGATACAAGGAGAAATACCTTCTTTAGCCAATTGATAAATCTCAAGAAAAAGGGTTCAGTTACCGAGCACATTGAGAACTTCCAAAGATTGAATATAAAGGTAACCGATATTCCAGATGAGCACTTGATTGATGTATTCATA
>ML783955.1:84576-143902 GCA_009831015.1 Picea engelmannii | reverse complement strand
GACCTTTTGGGGCTTCTAGATGACATATGAGGGTCCTCCAACTTCGTAAGGCCATAACTCTCAAACCGTGAGGAGTTATGTGACGTTCTACATACCACCATAAATGGCATGACATGTACTATCCATATAGAATAGTATTATTTTAAAATATATCATAACTCATACCGTTATTTGAAAATATATCCCACCTTTGGCTGGAGTGGTCAACCATGACAACATCCCATGAGACTTTGAGTACACTTTGATCACCACGTACATCCCGAAGGGGATACACATAGTTGGAAGCCAGTTGGGACAGATCCCATCCCTACAGAAAAATGATTTCAATCTCGATGACAGAAAGAACTATGCCAAGCTCGCACCTCATAGATACCTAATGAAGACAACTGGGAAGAAGCCTCGCATAGTCTCCCAACATTGGATTAAGGAGCTGGTGTAGTCCACGATACTAAATGTCATGAAGATTTGACATTTTGGCCGACATTAGGAGGTCAACGCTTGCGTTAAAATCCTCTTGTCATGCTATCATGGTGGATACATGTGGCTCGACAAGTAGATTACTGTGGATCCGACGTTGATCCACCTGATCACAGGATTGAGCATGCAGGGACCCAATTCTCAACAGTTCTACCCAGGGAAGGCCTCAGATCACTCCTTGGCACAACGCATCAAGGAGGCATACATAGAAGTAGAAAATGGAAAGCGAGGCTATAAGGTAGCCTCTATCCAGGATGGTGCAGTGCGCCTCACTTTCCAACTCACAACTAACAAGCTTGTTAGAAATAATCGCCCCACGCAGGTCACTGGGTTCATGGTGGACCTCACAGTAAAATGCGTGGAGGGAATGCAAATGAATTGGGTGAGTTACCTCGTCAATGAGCTTGAGAAAGAGCTGGCTACTTGTGTTGATTGCATTTTTTGCTTGGCAAATGCCTGAGGGAGAAACTTTTCTAGAAATTGAACCATCAGAGCCATTGACAACTAGATTTTCTACATTATGGTATACACATGACATGTTGAAGCAATGGTAGTCGAACGCAGTGTTCCATGCCTCCTATCAACAACTAAACATTTCCATCGAGTCATTCCCATGCATGACACGATGCACCTTGCACCAGTATAGACCGATAGCCAAGTTTCGTGTAGATCCACATTTTATATATATAACTGCATGGAGAGATGAGAGCAAGGAGGAGCTACAATCTTATTATAAGATGACAGACGAAGACATGGAGTAGATCATGAAGGAATGGATGGAATAATTTCAGGCACCTGTTGTTGATGCAAAATCTTCGACGGTGACATTATAGGAAGCCCCTTGGTCACCCAGTTCGAGCATGTAGGACAGTCTAGTGTGAAGAAGAAGAAGAAAAAGTAGGAAGTCGAGGATGTATAGACGGATGAGGAAGACAA
This sequence comes from Picea engelmannii, assembly GCA_009831015.1. Classification (NCBI taxonomy): domain Eukaryota; kingdom Viridiplantae; phylum Streptophyta; class Pinopsida; order Pinales; family Pinaceae; genus Picea; species Picea engelmannii. Next base: position 142,489 of record ML783955.1, on the reverse strand, counting down.
CACCTCTGAAGAAAATGGATCTGTCTCACCCACATGAGAAGGAGATGAAGTAAATGAAGAAGGAGGAGGGGATGAAGGAGAAAAACAAGGAGAAGGTGAAGATACACTGCCGAAGGATCCCCCTACCGAGACAGAAACACCGAAGAAGAGGAAGGTTTCTCCACAGAAACCCTCAACAAGAAAGAAGACCCGCGCTAGTAAGCCCCATATAGAGGCTATTCTCACTGAGGATGATATCAGTCTAGTCCACAAAGCAATGGAGGATGTGTCCGAGGATCTCTTATAAAGATATAGAGCAAAGCAGGACAAACTATAGGGTAGTATAGAAAAGGAATTGAGTGAAGTACATTAAGATATTCGCTCGGTCCGCACAATCCCTACTATGCCTTCCTCGTCAGAGAATGCAGAGTTGGAGGATGAGCTAGCCCAACTTTGAATACTTGCAGATGCAATAGAGGCTTGACTTCAGCGAGTCCAAGAAGAGAAGGAGAAGGCTACAAAAGCCTTGAAACAAGAAAAAAAAGAGATCTTGGAGCAATTACGAGTTGCACGGTACTATGTAACTGCTTATGAAAATGAGAAAGATGAGTTCTGGGCAATGATCGAGAAAGACAAAGTGAAGATATAGAGGGAAAAGGACCAACTACTTGTACATCAGACTGCAGTCAAAGAAGTGGTGAGCAAAGCATTTCACTCTGTACCAAGATTGGCACATGAGGAACATGAGGCAGTCGAGGTTCAAGTGATGAAGTTCACTGAGGCCATCCAACAACTTCAAGCAAGGGTAACAGAGTTGGAGATCCAAGAAGTACCAAGCACTCCACATGAAGTGCACGACTAGAGGGAGGACACCGCTAAGAGCGTAGTTGGAAGGATCAGAGCCCTCACCTAAGAATGCAAGCAACTGAGTGACATAGGCACACAGACATACATACGCGTCATGAAAGATTCAGAGCTTAGGAAGTTGGAAGCACAACTGCATGAGGTGCAGTAGCAGGAACTAACAATTCAAGCATAGATGAAGTCACTCACGATAGTCGAGAGAATAAAGAGATCACAAGAACAATGCACGACCCAACAACAGATTACTACCATCTAGGGAAGAGTAATGGAAGTCACACAGAGGCTACAACCGGTGCAGGAGGAATCCTGCGCTGGGTTTGAAGAGATTGAAGGAAAAGGTTTGCAACTAGACCAAGTGGTTGCGACAATGGAACAACACCTTGAAGATCCTGTTACAGAACAAATGATCTAGGAGTTCACTAAGTAGGAAGCTTAGGCGAAGCAACACGTCGAGGAAGCTCGAGCTAATCTCGAGGTCTTTGAAGTAGTGCTTCCCAGATCTGAGTGACTCAGGATGAGTCACAGGTGAGTGTTGGGGGCCTGTTGGCCCTCGACCAAGTTTTGAGGAAATCTTGGTCAGGTTTGACCACTTTTTGGACTTCGACGCAATGATTGAGGAAGGAGCACCCAAGTGGAGCTAAGATCGTGGATCTCACTTGGTTTGTGGACCCAACATGGGGTTCCTAGGGTTTTGTAATGGGTTATGGGATGTCAGCCCATGGGTTTACCCATGATTAGGCCTTATTGTGAATGTAAAAGTATAAATAAGAAAGAATGTAATGTAGTGAGTGGGATGTAATTAGCTAAGGGAAAGAGGCAAGTAGTTCTGAGTTGCTTTGTGCAACAAAACATGTATGTAAGGCTCCGTTCTTGATAGAGGAGTTGGATCTGTGCATTGACTTGATTTTGGGAAGGTGGATCTAGTTCTTAGTGTGCATATCACCTGTCCGATGCGAATTTTGTCTCTGTGGCTTAGTGCACAAGAGAAGAATAATGTAAGAGATTGAAGCCTAATAAAGAAGAAGAAGCAGTTGGTGGACGTAGCCTGACACTGGGGTGAACCACATATATCATGTGTTGATGGTTTTCTTTGTGCTATGATGTTTATGTTGTGAATCTTCTTAGTGCATTGGTTTTTATATATGATAGATAGATCCATGAATGCTTAGCGCTTTATTTATGTTGAAGGTGCTATATCTAACTTCTGATGCTAAGTGCGATGTGTATTTTGTCATTGTTACTATGCTGATCTATCCTTAGGGTTTGTTTTGCGATGTGAATAAAGTTGATAAGATAATGCATGTTATCTTCTAAGTACTCCGCGAAGTGTTATAATCACAGGTTTGTGTCCTAGCTTAGTTATAGACACCCGAGTCCTATAACCCCCCTTGCCTCTACCTCGGGTGAGACTTCGCCTGTTTCGTAGGTGTTGTTGAAAGGGATGATAGTTAGGGTTTTGTTGGTTCATTATTGAAGCGTTGAACCCTGGGTCTGCCCCTGTGCCAACAAACCACGTGGCATACCACCTACCATTGGAAATGGAATGACGAGGACTATTCATCTACGACGATTTTGCATGCATTTGAAATGTCCTTCATATTATTTTTTCTTCAAACAACTTTGGGTTTCATAACCACACTTATGGGCCATCTTAACCACTTAACCATATTTACAAATATTCTTGTAGACTTCTTCAAAGCATATTCCCATGAGGGCCATGCTTAAAGCTACACCATATGGGGAAAACTTTGGAGACTTCTTCAAATACACCCATTACTTCTAGAAGCTTCCAAACTTGCTTCGAGGCTTCTTCTAAGATTGACATCAATGACAACCAACTTTACCTCATACCTCTCCAATGCTTCCTCCTCATTCTCTTTTTCATCCTCTAACTCCTTTTGTGATTCTAATTCCTTCTCTTGAGTAGTTGTCGATTTTACCCCAAGTGGACTCCCATCCTTGGAATTTTGTCCACTGGATCATGAATATGAGTCTTGAAATTTTCTTGCTCTTCTTCTTGACTATGAGTCTTTAAATTTTCTTGCTCATTAAGGATTTCAAATCTATTATTGGAGGGAATGGATGGTCCTGACAAAGATTTATTTGCAAGTTAAGAACCCTTGGATTGTGGTTTCTTTTTCCTTTTGGAAGCATGTTTGAATGCTTCTTGTTCAATGTTATTCTAGGGATGAGCTTGTTTCAAAGGACCTTATGATGCTTATGTACTTGGGATTTTTTTTGCAAAACGACCATAATCATGGAAGATATTGCACTTAAATGTAACAGATGTTATTGATGAGTTTTCATGAGTGTGCAAGACACATGACAGATTATGGATGCTGATGGCATCAATGGACTGCCTTAGACTCCGAACTGAGTTAGGGAGCAGATTGTATTTTTGTTTGAGTATTCCATTTTATGCACATGTGACATATGATTGATTATAGTATGATTATGTATATGGATCATTGATAGTGTTTTTGTCAATGGATGTAGGTTGCCGATGCTTGCTAATCCGACTCACATAAGGAGTAAAGGGGCCATGCACAAAAACCAAACATTGAGGGAGAGGTATGGCAACGTCCCTGTCACAACCTACTATCACTCCCGCCATGGATCGAATGGTAGGTTAACGATTACCTAGTTCGAGATGTCCACGATGTCGTGAGGGCAGACTGAGACAATCGCTCACGAAAATTTCTGAGCGCGCAATAAGGCAGAGTCCTTATTCCTTAGAATCCCTTAGTCTCTCACAAGGTTGACCGAGTAGAGTGTTGACTCCAAGGGTCAGGCAAACTTCCAAAACTAATCAAAGGAGAGTGGAACCCTTGGATAATAGAGGTGTGTCTTGAAGGGCACGTCACGTAATTAAAAAATTGAGTCAATAAATCTAGGTGGCCTAGAAAACATTGAAATGATTAGACCTTGTTGTATTAACTTATTTAATTAAACAATGAATTTATTAATTATAAATCCCAATAAAATCCTAAGTTTAAATCTAAGACTAAGACTAATTCTAAATTTAGTTAGGGGACTAAATTAAATATTAAATAAATTAAAAGAATAGAGATAAATCAATTTAAGGAAAAATGTGAATAAAAATACGAAGATTGGATAAAATGCACATGTGTGCATGAAATTATTAAATTGGATTTTTAAAATAGAATAAATAATAATATGAGAGAATAAGAGTACACATGGAAAAGAATCTTGAGTCAACCTACCACTAGTCTAACCATAAGAAGACTCCTAATCCAAATCTAATTAAGATCTAGTTAGGAGACACTCATTAAATGAGAATATGGGAAATAAAGGGACAACTAAGAGTGAAAAAAGGAACACTTAGAGAATGTGAGGGAATTTGACTTTTTAAATAAAATGAAATTTGTAATTACTTGTTCAACTTGGAGAGAGTATGACAAGTGTGTGGGTGAATAATCCTAATTTATTTAATTAAAAAGTTAATTAAATTATGCATGTGGACATGTGTCAGTGAGGAAATTTCTATAAAAAAAATGGTGTAGAACGAAAAATGATATTTTTTTGTTTGGAAGGTTATGCTGCCAAAATTATTATGGATTGTGTTTTACTTGTGAGAGTTGGGATACCAAGTTTGAGGAAGGAGTGGGAGCTCTACCTTGCGAGGCAAGATTGGAGCTACTGTATTTCTAGTTTTGTGTGTGTGTCCCCTTTGCGGCTCGGGGGGCTAAGGGGGAAGAAGAGTACCCCTAGCATTGGCTAGGAGGTGCTAGTGAGATCTCAGAATTGACAAGCAGAGGATTCAAACGTTGCACAAGATCCAGAAAAAATGCCACCGACAAGTTTTGACAAATCCTTGGTTACAATGTTTTTATAGTTTAGTCATTCCATTCTTGAATTAAAAAGATTTGAGTACCAGAAACAGTTCCAAATAATTGTATGGACTAGTCTTGAATTGAATTTTTAGAGTTTGACTTATCTTCCAACGATGAATGATGATTACACATTACCTCTCTAATATAATGCATTGCGAATTTTCGTTATATGTAGAATGCCTCTTATATCATTGTTGTAATTAGCTTAAGGATATGAACAAAACTTTATTTTAAAGCATTTTAATAATTATGTCTAGATGGCACAAATGTTAATTGATATCTGTATGAATTTTGCAATACGAATCATGGAAACAATATAGACGCATTCTCAAATTGTTATAGGAATTCAAGTATAAATAAAATGAATCCGAGTGCTAATTGCAAAACTTCCTTTGGCATGTATTGCACAGTTGAATCTATTTATGTTGTGATTCAGGATTGGTTATATATTTGCTTAGGACAGATCCTATAAAATCATTGATCCACTAATAGATAACGCTAATATATTTATATTTTAAGTTTAGAACATATCCAGTTTATCGATTGAAGAATTTTCCATATCATGGTATTACTCGTTAAATTCATGTGAATTCGGAATATATATATATATATATATATATATAAAGCCTCGATACAATCGATTTATTATTTATTTGTAAAATTTAGAAATTAAAATTCAGTAAATATGAGTTGGGTGGTTCCTAATATATATTTTTTTGTTTGTTAATTTGTCCGAACCTTCTTGACAGCGGGATTAACCTTTGGCTTGAGAAACCGCGACTCAAGGGCATATAAGCCGTCAAAGTCACCCGAGGATCGCACCCAACCTAAGCCACACCAACCCTTAACATGGTTGGATTTTTTGTCCCCGCAGGTTTCGAATCGATGACTTTTCAACACAGAGTGGCTTAACAACACACTCCATCACCGACTGTCCTACACCTCGGGGACTCTAATTTGAAGGACATGGGGGTGGGATTTGATCTACTTATGTTTGCATTGGTCACGATACCATTTAATATGGTATCTCTGGGTGCAACCACAAGTTCGACCACTACCTCAAGGTGTCCCCATGGCTCCAGGTAAAGCCCTCACGAGAATTGAACCTTGCCCAATGGTGAAAAACTTCTAGCTTTCCACCATTGGATCCAACCCCTTTGGGCCTTATATTTGAAGAACATGGGGGTGAGATTTGATCCACTGATGTGTGCATGGGTCACGATACCATTTAATATAGTATCTCTGGGTACAACCACACATTCGAACACTACCTCAAGGTGCCCCCATGGCTCCAGGTAAAGCCCTGATGAGAATTGAACCTTGCCCAATGGTGAAAAACTCCTCGCTTTTGATGCAGGAGCATCCACACCCCATCAAGCGAGCCAGCGCGTGGAAAGAGAAAAGATAGCTGGACAGCGCCAGCACATACATTTTTGAATTACTTTGGAGATTGTTGCGCCACCGGTTAAAGGAAGGCATTCATAGCAGAGCACACTTGTATTGTATTGTAGATAGGAAGGCATTTAATAGTCCTTAATGCTGTTAGATAGGAATTAACTGTAGATTAGACAGTTTTGATTTCGAGAGGGAAAACGGAATATAGGCACCCTCCTTTGTAACATTATAGGATTATTATTCAGCATTAGCATTCAGGAGCAAAGGAGAGAGCAAAGCGGAGAACTGGTGAAGAATCCCCATGTACAGATATTGAATTAATAGGAAAGCTCTGATTCAATTCCATGGCTGTGATTATTCTCTGTGTGTTGTTAATATTATGTCGTTGCATGCTTGCTTCTTGTTATGCCTTCATTGTATATGTTGCATATGTAATTTCATGGCAGATTAGAAGTCTGGGAGAGAGGTGAGAATAAGTTTCAAATTGTTTCTCTGTTCGAGCCAGGAGATTCCTGAATAGAGTGCAGTTGAATTCCTCCACATAGAGTGCGTCGAGAGGGCTCTACAGTTAAACTCTTATTCTCCTCTACTGGAATTGTGTTGGGTTATTCGAACCTTGCAGGTGAAGTGAAGGTTGGATTGAAGTCCTAGTGGTGATCCTGAGCTAAAGGAGTGAAGATCCCTGTTGTAGGCGAGTGCACGGGATTAGAAGGACTCGACAGTTCGAGGACCATTGGGGTTCTATGGAGAAGGAAGAGGGTAAAAGTCTCTGAAGGGATCAGAGTTGATAAAGCTCAGGAGGAATAGTTCCTTGCAGATATTGTGGAATAGGTCCCGGAGGGATTCCTTTAGAGGAAGAGAATCGACGATTTGAAATCGTTCAGGAGAATCGCGAAGTTCCGCAGACCATTGGATCTAGAAGAAGTAGCGAGGAATTTAAACCCTCCAGCGCAGGTAGAACTCATCTGCCATCACATATCGACATATCGGGGTTGGCGAGTGCAGAAGTTGCATGCACGTCGAAATCGCAAATAGTGATTTCCCGATTTAACGGGAGCTGTCGATCATCAGAAGGACGCGTGGCATTAGATCCCAGAGAGTGGGACTCGGCATTTCGGGGTTTTCAATACCAAGAAACTTTGCATTGTGGATTCACGATCCGCGAAATCCCGAAGTGACGTGGCAGTGTGGGGTCATGAGGTATAGTGGAAGATAGGTGTCGCCATACGGGAGTTCAAAAGGCGGGAGGTCCAAGTCCACATGTGTTATCGGAGTTCGGGGTTCAGGACTTTATGGTGCAAAGGATTTGTGACATCAAATTTGCTGATTTCCCGATAGGGAAATCCTCGACGGAGTGGGAACATTGACCGTTGACCATCGGGGATCGGGGTTCGGAGTTTTGAACTGCACGAGGAGTGCACACAGGGTTCGCGATGGTGCGAACACCGATTTTCCGATTTTCAAAAGGGAGTTCACCAAAGGGTTATTACTGTGGGTAGTGAAACTCCTGAGAGGAGTAGAAGAGCCACTAGCTCTTCGGGCCGTGTAAAGGAAGATCCTGGTTGAAGTGACTGTTCACCGAGGGGAAGTTGCGCCAGGGTGGTATCAGAGCCAAGAATTCTCTATTTTCTGTAGCAGAGAGGAAGAGAAGACGTAATGCTGTCGAGAAGAGGTAGGCAATCACCCAATCCATAGAAGGAGAGGGAATTTTCCAGGGAAAGAATCAGTCATGGAAAAAATATAGAAATGGAGAGGAAAATACGAAATATTCGTGCTAGAATGGAAGATATGGAAGCAGCGCAGAGGCGCACAGGAAATACAGGAGATCTGAGTGACTCCGAAGGCGAAGCTGATGTTGTACCGCAAGGTGGAGTTGTAGCAGAAGATGCATCCAATGAGCGATTAATCAAGGCTATCGCCAGGATGAGCGCAAAGGTGAGGATGGAAATTCCAGCTTACGAGGGAAGCCTAGATGCAGAAGAGTTGCTGGATTGGATCCGAGCACTCGACACCTACTTCAATTACGAAGATATCGAAGAGGACAAGAAGGTGAGGCATGCTGTCACTAAATTGAAAGGACATGCAGCCTTATGGTGGGACGAGTTGCAGGCGGACATGCGTTCCAAAGGTAAAGAAAAGATTAAGAGCTGGGACATAATGATCGCTAATATGAAAGCGAAGTTCATCTCGAGGGATTACCAGATCAAACTGTTTAGGCGGATGCAAAACCTGAGGCAGAAGGTGATGATGGTGAAGGAGTACACCGAGGAGTTCTACAGGCTCAACATTCAAGCAGGTCACCGGGAGAGTGATGACGAAAAGGTGGTGAGATACCTGAATGGGTTTAGGTATGACATTCGGGATGAGCTAAGCATGGTTACCATCCGGACAGTTGAGGATGTGTACCATATGTCTTTGAAAGCCGAGGAAAAGCTGAGCCGCAAGCAGGGACAACGAGGGCAAGGCAGGAGCTAGCCCCGAGGCAAAGCAATTGCCCAAGAAAGAACCCAGAAGCCCAAGGAGGAGTGGAAGAGACCTCAGGGTAAGGCTGAAAAAGGTGGAACCTCATAGCAAAGGTAGCAATATGCTGAGCCGAGGAGGCAACAGACTGATCAACAAGGAGGATATGCTGACGTGCACACTTTTCCTCGTACCCGAGGTCGAGGCAGAGGCCGAGGAGGAGTAATCACATGTTTCACATGTGGGAAAGACGGACACAAAGCCGTGGATTGTCCAGACAGGAAAATGGACAGAGGAAAAGATCACGTCGTTGAAGCGCAGAGGCGTGATGTGGAATATGAAGACACTGGAAGTGGGAAGTCGCTGACAATGCATAAAGTTCTCTTGAAGCCTGAGAAAGAGGTGGAGAATGTAGCGCAAAGATGCAGACTGTTCCGGACGACTTGCAAGACCAAGGGCTGGAAATGCAAGGTCATAGTGGACAGCGGAAGCACCGATAATCTCGTTTCGACCGAGATGGTGGAAAAGTTGGAGTTGAAGACGAATAGACACCTGAGTCCATACAAAGTGTCATGGCTGCAGAAAGGACACCAGGTATGTGTTACGAGACAATGCTTGGTTGAATTTAAAATGGGTGAATATAGAGATAAAATTTTGTGTGATGTCATTCCCATGGATGTCTGTCATGTACTATTGGGGAGACCATGGCAGTTTGATAGGAATGTTGTTCATGATGGGAGAATGAACACATACACCTTGGAAAAGGATGGGAAGACACATACGCTACTTCCGATAAAGGATAAAGAGGTTAAAACGGAAGTGAGCAACACGATACTTCTCATGAGTGGAAAAGAACTTCTCACGGAGATGGAGAAGAATGAAGATCCACAATTCTTTGTTGTCAGGAAACCGAGAATTGTCCTGACAAGCACAAGAATGGACGACTTGCCGGAGGAGATTCAGGAACTGCTGGGAGAGTTCGCTGATATCATTGTGGACGAACTACCTCATTCGTTGCCACCAATGCGAAGTGTGAGTCATCACATTGACCTCATACCTGAAGCAATTTTACCAAATAAGGCAGCATACAGGTTGACACCTCAGGAGAACGAGGAAGTCAAACGGCAGGTGCAGGATCTGCTAGATAAAGGACTGGTGCGAGAGAGTCTTAGTCCATGTGTTGTTCCAACAGTATTGAGTCTGAAGAAGGATGGAGGCTGGAGGATGTGTACAGACTCCAGGGCGATAAATAAAATCACCATCAGGTACAGGTTTCCACTGCCGAGAATGGATGACTTGATGGATTGCCTGAGCGGGGCAAATTATTTTTCGAAGATTGATCTCAAGAGCGGATACCATCAGATCCGGATGAGAGAAGGAGATGAATGGAAGACAACATTCAAAACAAACGAGGGTTTGTACGAATGGCTGGTTATGCCGTTTGGGTTAACAAACGCGCCGAGCACTTTTATGAGGCTGATGAATGATGTCCTGAGGGAATTCATTGGCAAATTTGTAGTTGTATATCTGGACGACATACTGATATTCAGTAAGACCAAGGCTGAACATTTGAGGCATTTGGCCATGGTAATGGGGAGATTACAGTAGGAGAAGCTGCTGATAAATTTGAAGAAGTGTTCATTCATGCAGACAGAACTCATTTATTTGGGTTTTGTGATTTCAGCAAATGAATTAAAGATGGATCCTGAGAAGGTTGAAGTGATCAGGAATTGGCCATCGCTGAGGAATGTTTTCGAGGTAAGGAGATTTCATGGACTCGCTAGTTTCTACAGGAAATTCATTCGAAATTTTAGTGGAATTAGCGCCGCGATGATGGAAACTGTAAAGAAACGACATAAAGTTTTTCATTGGACATCAGAGGCTGAAAGGAGCTTCAATCTGTTGAAGCGAAAGATCACAGAGCAGCCAATTCTGGTGCTGCCTGATTTTCAGAAAACCTTCCAAGTGAAGTGTGATGCCAGTGGGTATGCTGTTGGAGGAGTCTTAAGTCAAGATGACAGACCTGTTGCATATTATAGAGAGAAGCTGGATGACGCGAAGCTGAATTACTCCACGTATGAAAAAGAGTTCTATGCCATCATACAGGCATTGAAGAAGTGGAGGAATTACCTAATATCCAAATAATTTGTGCTGTATAGCGATAATCATGCATTGCATTTCATAAGTCAGCAGGAAAAGATGAATCAAAAGCATGCGAAGTGGGTGGAGTACATGCAAAATTTCATGTTCGTGATAAAGCACATTTTGGGGATTGCTAACAAAGTGGCAGATGCCTTGAGCCAAAAATGCTTGCTGCTTCAGGAGTTCAGGATCAAAATAATGGGTTTTGAAAACCTGAAAGATATGTATATCGGTGATACTGATTTTGGGGAAGCTTACGAAGCCGTCGAGAATCCAGTTCTCAGGGATCGGACTCCGTGGATTGATTATCTGATCCAGGATGGATTGCTATTTCGGGGCAATCAACTGTGCATTCCAAATTGCTCCATGAGGGAGAATTTGGTGAAGGAAAAACACAACGGTGGATTAGCAGGTCATTTTGGACATGACAAGACATTCACCAAATTGAGCGAATCGTATTTTTGGCCAGGCATGTGCACAGATGTGAAAATATTTGTTGACAGGTGCAGGATATGTCAACACACGAAGGGCCGAAAGTAGAACACAGGGTTCTATCAGCCCTTGCCCATACCCGAGAGGCCATGGGAGGCCATTAGTATGGATTTTGTTTTGGGATTGCCGAGAACACAACGAGGGGTGGATTCCATCTTTGTGGTGGTGGACAGGTTCTCGAAGATGGCACATTTTATTCCGTGTCATAAGACCAGCGATGCGACGCACATTGCGAATTTATTTTTCAAAGAGATTGTGCGATTGCATGGATTGCCGAGGAGCATAGTCTCAGATCGGGACACAAAGTTCATAGGTCATTTTTGGAGGACGCTATGGAAGAAGCTCGGAACTAATTTGGCATTTAGTTCGGCTTACCATCCGCAGACAGATGGGCAGATCGAGGTGGTCAATAGGAGTCTGGGGGATCTATTGAGAAGCCTGGTGACAGAGCATCACAGTAGTAGGGACCAGATCCTACCACAGGTGGAATTCGCGTACAACGATTCGGTGAATCGGAGTACAGGTAAGAGCCCGTTTCAAATTTTGTATGGGACACAACCGAGAGGAGTTTCTGAGCTCAGGGAGTCAGAACAGGCTAAAACTAGCAGCGCGAGAGCAGAAGAATTTGCTGAGGCGATGCAAGAACTTCACGTAGAGGTGAAGCAGCGACTGCAAAAGTCCAACCAAGAGTATAAGCGCAGAGCCGATCAGAGGAAGAGACAAATTCAGTTTGAAGTTGGGAACATGGTTCTGGTGCACCTGAGGAAGGAAAGATTCCCGAAGGGAACATACAACAAGCTCAAGATGAAGAAGATCGGGCCATGCAAAGTCCTGAGAAAATTCGGCGAAAATGCATATGAGCTTGAGTTGCCAGAGAGCATCGAGATATCTTTGATTTTCAATATTTCAGATTTATACCCATATAGAGCTACAGAATAAGGCACTGGAACTGAGGAACCAGTGATTCAGTGGCAGAAGAAATTGCCCGTTGCACAGAAACCTCAGATGGAGGGCATATTGGATAAGAGAGTAGGTAGGAAGACCAGGAGGAAGCAGTATTTTGAGTACCTGGTAAAATGGAAGGATCATCCAGTGGAGGATGCTAGATGGGAGACAGAGGCAGTCATACAAAATCATGGTCATACTATATAGGAGCTCATGGACAGGAGCCCATGAATTCTTTTGAGCCGAGGAGTATGATGCAGGAGCATCCACACCTCATCAAGCGAGCCAGCGCGTGGAAAGAGAAAAGATAGCTGGACAACACCAACACATACATTTTTGAATTACTTTGGAGATTGTTGCACCGTCGGTTAAAGGAAGGCATTCATAGCAGAGCGCACTTGTATTGTATTGTAGATAGGAAGGCATTTAATAGTCCTTAATGCTGTTAGATAGGAATTAACTGTAGATTAGACAGTTTTGTTTTCGAGAGGGAAAACGGAATATAGGCACCCTCCTTTGTAACATTATAGGATTATTATTCAGCATTAGCATTCAGGAGAAAAGGAGAGAGAAAAGTGGAGAACTGGTGAAGAATCCCCATGTACAGATATTGAATTAATAGGAAAGCTCTGATTCAATTCCATGGCTGTGATTATTCTCTGTGTGTTGTTAATATTATGCTGTTGCATGCTTGATTCTTGTTATGCCTTCATTGTATATGCTGCATATGTAATTTCATGGCAGATTAGAAGTCTGGGAGAGAGGCGAGAATAAGTTTCAAATTGTTTCTCTGTTCGAGCAAGGAGATTCCTGCATAGAGTGTAGTTGAATTCCTCCGCATAGAGTGCGTCGAGAGGGCTCTATAGTTAAACTCTTATTCTCCTCTACCGGAATTGTGTTGGGTTATTCGAACCTTGCAGGTGAAGTGCAGGTCGGAATGAAGTCCCAATGGTGATCCTGAGCTAAAGGAGTGAAGATCCCTGTTGCAGGCGAGTGCACGAGATTAGAAGGACTCGACAGTTCGAGGACCGTTGGGGTTCTGTGGAGAAGGATGAGGGTAAAAGTCTCTGAAGGGATCAGAGTTGATAAAGCTCAGGAGGAATAGTTCCTTGCAGATATTGTGGAACAGGTCTCGGAGGGATTCCTTTAGAGGAAGAGAATCGACGACTTGAAATCGTTCAGGAGAATCGTGAAGTTCCGCAGACCATTGGATCTGGAAGAAGTAGCGAGGAATTTAAACCCTCCAGTGCAGGTAGAACTCATCTGCCATCGCATATCGACATATCGGGGTTGGCGAGTGCAGAAGTTGCATGCACGTCGAAATCGCAAATAGCGATTTCCCGATTTAACGAGAGCCGTCGATCATCAGAAGGACGCGTGGCATTAGATCCCGGAGAGCGGGACTCGACATTTCGGGGTTTTCAATACCAAGAAACTTTGCATTGTGGATTCGCGATCCACAAAATCCCAAAGTGACGTGGCAGTGTGGGGTCACGAGGTATAGTGGAAGACAGGTGTCGCCATACGGGAGTTCAAAAGGCGGGAGGTCCAAGTCCGCATGTGTTATCGGAGTTCGGGGTTATGGACTTTATGGTGCAAAGGATTTGTGACATCAAATTTGCCGATTTCTCGATAGGGAAATCCCCGACGGAGTGGGAACATTGACCGTTGACCATCGGGGATTGGGGTTCGGAGTTTTGAACTGCACGAGGAGTGCACACAGGGTTCGCGATAGTGCGAACACCGATTTTTCGATTTTCGAAAGGGAGATCACCGAAAGGTTATTACTGTGGGTAGTGAAACTCCCGAGAGGAGTAGAAGAGCCGCTAGCTCTTCGGGCCGTGTAAAGGAAGATCCTGGTTGAAGTGACTGTTCGCCGAGGGGCAGTTGCGTCATCTTTCCACCATTGGATCCAACCCCTTTGGGCGGTTGGTTCCTAATATTACCTCTTATTGCAATATTTTATTAATAATTATTAATCATTGAATAGGGAATGATTTGTGAGACTAATATAAAGAAGGGTTCATTGCCTTATGATAATGTTATTATAAGGAGTTTTAGTCAATTAAATGATATTAAATTATGTGGCATTATTAAACAAGAGCTGCAAGGCAACATAGTCCCTGCCTTTCTAGGAAGTTCTCACTTGCATGAGTCAAGCCAGGCAGTAACAAGGACGACTTCAATCCAGCACTGAATCATGGTTTGGTTCATTGCTATGGATAAATCGTGCAGTAATTCCTTCGGTCAATAGGCTCTTAACTGCAAGTGAACGAAAACACGATCAAGTGTGGTTGTGGAATTCTACCTTGTGTTGTCGCTATTAATGGTGGATTCAAGTCCTCTGGAGGAGAATATCTAGGAGTTGTTGTTCCAAATACTAATCTATCGTGGACTCTTCCTTGAGAATTGAAGTGGCCTTAATACATTGTTAAGGAACTTAAACTACCACAAACTTGTTAGTAATAACTTTCCTTGCCTGCAACTTATTTAATCAACTCCGGGAATCAATAAAGCATTAAAAACGTCTTTGGTTTTTCTGCAGTGTGTTTCTCTGCAAATACAATTGCTAATATGATATTCCTTGAATTGACAATCCCGTCAGCAGAGACTTGGAGGGAGATAAAATGCAACATTAATTGTAGATACATGGTAAAGGCATTTCATTCTTTATATTAATTGATTAAAATTGGGCATATATAACAAGTACATTAATTATGTAATTAATTTAAAACATTGAAATACGTGAAGGCTGCAATAAGACTTGAAATATATTAACCAATGGAAGATGAGAAAAATAAATATTTTTATTATATCAAAAAATATATATTTGTTTTGTTAAGTTAAACATTACATTTCATATACAAATTTAAAATAAAAGAAAAATTAATGTCAAATCAATAGCAAACTCATTGCTATAGTCCTGCGTTGGCAGGGACTAATAATGCAACAAAACATGAGATCGTAACTTAAGTTCCGCCTACAACTAAAGTAGAGTGAATTAATGATTAAATTTTATAGATTGCAATGCTTATATCACTCTACAATTTAGGTATAAGGATGTCCATATTATAATCACTGATGAAGTAAAATTAAATGGAAAACAATACGTTCAAGCATTATTTAGTTGAGCTATTAATGATGTAATTTGAAATGATTGATATCATTAAATTAAATGATTCTATTAAGGTTATATATTGTCAATGGATTAATTGTTTTTAATTGAATTAAAAGAGTTAAGCAATAATGATTTGTCATCAATGAATTTGGTATGAAATTAATTAATTAATTAATTAGAAATGACTTTGACCTATTGTTGTAATTAGGAATCATATGAATTTCAAGGCACCATTAAGTTATAATAATGATTAGATGGCGAACAACTAATAAAACTTATTGAATTCCTTATAATTAAAAGTTTGCACTTCAGATTTAATTGATTAAGGCGCAGGTTGTGCATCCATAAAACCGATAGATGCTTAAGTTACATGTTTATTTTGTGTTGTGTCACTAGTTAAAAATTCTAGAAATAGTATAGACAATAAGAAGTTATTGATGTAATGCCATTGTTCATTCTTTGCGTAGATGCAATGTTATTTGTTTTACCTGTTATTTATTGATGAGATTGATTGCGTCATGATTTCGTACCTTACTATTAAAATCTAGTCACGAGTCTAGGTTAGAAGTTTGGTTATGGGATTAAATATCTCCTTGTTCCTTAGAACAGTCACCAGTCCTGAGATTTTTAATGGTCAAAATCAATCAGACGAATCCTGGACTTGAGCGTTGATTATGTGTCTTGGAGGTCCTAACCTTGCAGGGTAGGATGGGCGGATATATATTTGTTGTTATCCTTTTGTGTTGTGATTGATCTATGGATACATTGATGTTGTATTTGATTTTTTTGTATGGTGATGTGATAATATTAGAATGTGGAAGTTGATGTATGTTTCTTGTCACCTATTCCAACTGTTGTTTTCTTTAAAAAAAAAAACTCATTTGCATTGATGATGTAACTATAGAGACGTTACATTTTCACTTTGGATTCCCTACACATGTCTCTTCATACCATTTTGAGTGAGTCGTCCACCCTTGGGACACCACACTTGCCACACATGTGATTTTGAGCATGCATTTATGGTGGATGTTGTAGCATTTGAGCACATTACTTCATCTTGGGAGCATCATTGGGGGTCTTTTGAACTATCCATTCTTATATCATGGATATTTTATGTATTGTGACCTTATCTCTAAGGTTTGTAAAGGGACAAAGGAATTTTTGTATTTTATTAGGGCTTATGCTAGGAAAATATTGTTATTTTATTGAGAAGGGTAATAGATCTCTCATATAAATAAAGTAGCACTTCTCATTTGTGAGTCATGGATAGATCTTGTGGAGAACAATTACTTGTCTATTTTACTTCTATATTTGTTATGGATGTATAAATAGAGCGACTTTTTGAGGAGATGTCTTGGGGATTTATTTTCAACTTTCATGGATGCTCTTGGCTAGTGTTTTGAAGATGAATTGATTTCTTGAGTAAGTGGTATCACTTGATCTATTGGATGTTGTTTATGGATGATTTTTAAGTGCAGGTCTACTTCTATAATGATGGTGGTGCACTCTCTTGGTGTTTTTTTTTAAGAACCCCCTTCTATTCAACTCTTGGAAGATAACTGATGGAGTATCTTCCCTTGAACCATATTTGAAGTTTGTAAAGAGCTAGGTGGATCTTCTAGGGTTTGTAGTGCACAACCCTAGATCTACTTAAATAATTTCAAGGGAGTCCTTAGTTGACCCCATATGGTATAAAATAAATAGTAGGCATTGGTCTTCTCCCATATAGTTAATCTTAATTCCAAAATTATACCTTTTTATTTTATGTTTTAGGGTAAATTTAGGGTTTTGTGACAACTTGTATAAATTTCCAGCCATCTTATACCCTATACATCTTGGTTTTTGTTCATGTATTTGACCTAAATATCATATTTATTGCATGAATTAGCCTTGGTACTTCATGTTATTGCATATTAATGATTAGATGACTTTGATTTATTGGTTGTTATATGCATGTTAAATTTCAGATTTTACAAGTAAAACAAATCCTAAATCTATCTATTGTTTTAGCCCTAATTTCTACTAGTTTGCATCTTATTTAAAGGGCTAAAGTGTATTGTTGTTATAACTTGTTTAGTGCAATGCTTTTTCACATTTTATATATGTTTTGTAATAGGAATTAATATTTTTTCATATTTGCATTGCTTGGGGATTATTTTGCATTGAATAATAACTTTATAAACCCCCTTACCTCAACCTTAAAGCACATCAAACCCAAATCTAGAATTTACCTTGAAAAACCAACTAATCCATAACTTTCTTAATTTATCTAGTTATTGGTAAATTGGGTAGCTATATAAGAGACCTTAGACTTGGTTGTGTATTTCCTTAGAAGTCCTTGAAGCTACTAGGGAAGCCTCCCTTGTGTTGGATTCATCCTTCACTAAAAGAAGGGGAGTTGTTGCGTAATGGACAATGATAAAACTTCTATTGTTCCATTCATTTTGTACCTTGTGAAGGCTTTACACTAGGATGCAATATTGTGTGATAACAAGGTGCATTCCTTTGACTCAAAATAAGCAAGTCTTGGCTCACCGGTAATAAACTAGATGATGCATAGGTAAGAGGCACTCAACTTTCTCCCTAGTGAGGTGCACTCCTCTAACTAAAAATAAACAAGATAAAGTTCAAAAAGTGAAAAACAGATAAAGTGCTCAACCTGCAAGGATAAGAGGAAACTTCTATGCCAAATATATCTCTAAAGTGGAGCCCTCAACTTTGAATGAATAATAAATAAGATCATTTCCAAAAACACCTTATGGATAAGAGAATAAATAAGATTTCTTTTTTATGGAAATATCTGATCCAGATTATTTTTGGCATGAAATGAGAGCGGAGATATAATAAAGAAATGTACAGAGATATGTCAGATATCCAATAATATAACAAAAATGTATCAAAGATGAAACCATAAACAAAGAGATACATTAATACACAATTTTATATTAATGAGTGAAAATGTACAAAGACTGTAAAAATACAGAGTGAAAGACTCGCTAGAATGGTGGAAACTTATCTCTGAGAAGAGATGTGTCCACTACTCGCATTCAAAAGAACATGATTTTACAATGAGGCTTCAAAAGCCTTTTTATCATACTTTGGTTGTTGCGGATTTGCAAACCTTAAATCCTGTTTGTTCTGGTGCTTAAACTCGTGCTTGATTTTAACAACATATCAATAAGCAGAACCAAGTGATGAGATGTCCAGGAAATCTATTTCAGTTTGGATGTATTTGTGTAGAGCCCCACAGTATTTTAGAACCAAATTTTGTTCAGAGTCTTTGAGACCCATTTTGGTTCGCAAGGTATAGAAGGTATTGGTGAACTCTGGAACTCCTTGGCCACTTTCTTGCTATAGTGTGGTCCATCTCATGTATTGGTCCTCATAGTTGCCAGTAGGGTAATATTGTTCCTTTACCGCATCCACAAAAAAAGATCAAGTGGGCTTGACCCCATATATTGCAAATTCCTCTATGGAAATTTTCTCCCAATAAGTTTCCCACCAGTGTTTGTCATGGGGGAAATCCTTAAGGAGTGGGAAGGTGATCTTTTCCCTGTCGGATAAATTATGAATAGAGAAATAACCTTCTAGCAGATTTAACCATTTTTCTAAGGCATCTGCATCTATTTGTCCTTCAAATATGGGAATATCAAAATTTACTTGTACCTTAAAAGGAGAGGTACTTCTAAAGTGGCCGCTTGATGAAGACACGCCTGTTGTTATCGACAGACATTGAAGGATGTGGGAAAAATTCTCCATCATTTCATCCCTTTGTCGCGTGAGAGCTTGCTCAAGAAAAAATTTAATAGAATCGTCTACTCTGTCATTTTTATTTTCTTCCACCATGGAGGATTTATTGGATGTGCAAGAGCGATTGTCTTCAAAAGAGACAAGCTCGAGACCCAACTTGCTATACTTGAACCTCGTCGGGGACATGCCCTGAAAAATGATTAAGAGCAGCCTTCTCTGATACCATTGATCCAGATTATTTTCAGCACAAAATGAGAGCGGAGATATAATAACGCAATGTACAAAGATATCTCAAATATCCAATAATATAACATAAATGTATCATAGATGCAACCATAAACACAGAGATACAGTAATACACAATTTTCTATTAATGAGTGAAATGTACAAAGACTGTAAAAATATAGAGTGAAAGAATCGCTAGAATGGTGGCAGCTTATCTCTGAGAAGAGATGTGTCTGCTACTCTCATTCGCAAGAAGATGATTTTACAATGAGGCTCCAAAGGCCTTTTTATCATGAAGAAAATCCAAAACCCTAACCCCGAAATATGAAAAGCCAACAATTTTGTGGACCTCGTTTTTGGTAGTTTGGTGTATCAACTTCCCTGGGGAATAACTTTAACATACGATCTCCATTTGGGGTGAATGATCGCTCGTTGGAAAGGTATCATCAAGGATATTCATTTTTTGGGCTCAATCAAAGCCTTTACTTTTTGTTTTGAGAATCTCGATCCTGAAAAACCTTCATTTAGGCCCTCACAATGGCCCCAGAAGTTAAAAGCTGCTAAAAATAATAAATTACCAAAATTGCCAGAAAACTGTTTTGAGCCAGTTGGAAAAGGTGGGTGGCCACTAATATCCACTTGGATCAATCCTCCCTCCTTAGGAAGAAATGGTATTCATTGCGTTGAGTGTCCAGGGGAGAGGAAAAAGCGTTTGTTGAATCTGCATCTTGATGAACTGCTTGCCTTGTTAGAGAAGTTGCATTGCTTAGCTTGTTGAAGGTGGTCACAAACTTATGGCTGGAAAGGTTGGACCTTTTTATCTAGTTTGGATACATGAGATGCCTGTGTGCAGAAGGAATATTTACACTTTGTTGCAATCTTGTCGACCTTCTTCTGTTGGATAGAAGGTGCTTGGACTGAGGCTGGAGTGGTGTTCTTTTGTTCACACTTTGAACATACTGTGAATAAGCTAAATTTTGTAGTATGAGATACTACCTTGCGGCACTGTTTAGGTGGGACAATAGAAGGAATTACCTCTGGTATCATGTAGAAATGACCCCCAAGAGTAACAATGAAACTATGGGGTCGAGAATCATAAATGACATGGTGCTTCCACACATATGGATGGCCCAAGAGAACATCATAGACATCCAGTGGGGAAACATCACCTAATACCTCGTCCTTGAAGGGTTGGATGCCATATGACAATTAGCATTGTTGGCTGCCACAAAGATCTTTTCCTTGGTGAAGCCACCCGATGTTGTATGGTTGTGGGTGTGGTGTTGTCGACAATCCCAAATATTTGATGACCTCTGCTGAGATGAGGTTCTTCTGGCTTCCGCTATCAAAAATAAAATGCAGTGGGGTCTGCTTCACCCACATCTATGAATGAAAAATGCACTCCCCCTGTTCAAAATCTATTGGTTCTTCTAGTTGAATTATTGTGGTCACGACAATAGCAGTGGGGTATACATTGATGAGTTGTCTTCTATTAGTATTTTTAGAATCAAATTTTGAATCAGGGTTTGACTCCTTGTATTTTATCTTGGCTACCAATGACTGTTTTGAGTGAAATTCATCGGTGTTGCACCAAGGGATTTTGTGGAAATCACACCATTTTCCAATGTCCTTGTTCGTCTTTTCGTGACCCTTATTTTCCTATGGCTTGGATTGGTTTTCGAGATGCTTTTTGTTAGGGATGTATTTATCATACTTTGGTTGTTGTGGATTTTCATACCCGAACTCTCGTTTGTTCTGGTGCTTAAAATTCTCCTTGATTTTAACAACATATCGATAAGAAAAACTGAGTGATGAGATGTCCAGAAAATCCATTTCATTTTGGATGTATCTTTGTAGAACCCCATGGTATTTCAGAACCAAATGTCTTTCAAAGTCTTTGATACCCAGCTTGGTGCACAAGGTATGGAAGTTAAAGGTGAACTATGGAACTACTTGGTCCCTTTCTTCCTGTAGTGTCGTCCATCTCATGTACCAGTTCTCATAGTAGCCAACATGGTAATACTAGTCCTTACTGCATCCATAAAAAAATCCCAAGTGGGCTCGGCCCCATATATTCTAGACTCCTCCATGGAACTTTTCTCCCTGTAAGTTTCCCACCAATGTTTGACATGGGGGAGAGACTTAAGGAGTGTGAAGGATATCTTTTCCCTATCAGAGAAATTATGAATAAAGAAATAACCTTCTAGCAGAGTTAACTATTTTTCTGAGGCATATGCACCTATCTGTCCTTCAAACATGGGAATATCAAAATTAACTTGTACCTTGAAAGGCGAGGTATTTCCAAAGTGTTCACTTGATGAAGACGTGCCTGTTGTTATCGAAAAGCGTTGAAGGACATGGGAAAAATTCTCCATCATTTCGTTGCTCTGTCGTGAGAGAGCTTGCTCAAGCAACATATTAATAGAATTGTCTGCTCTGTCGTTTTTCTTTTCTTCCACCATGGAGGGTTTCTTGGACGTGCGAGAGAGATTTTATTCAAGAGAGACAAGCTCAAGACCCAACTTGCTATACTCGGACCTCGTCAGGGATATGCACTAAAAAATGATCAAGAGCGACATGCTCTCATACCAGTGATCCAGATTATTTTTGGCACAAAATGAGAGGAGAGATATAATAAAGCAATGTACAGAAATATATTAGATATCCAATAATATAACATAAATGTATCAAAGATGCAACCATAAACACATAGATACACTAATACACAATTTTCTATTAACGAGCAAAAACGTACAAAGATTGTAAAAATATAGAGTGAAAGACTCGCTAGAATGGTGACAACTTATCTCTGAAAAGAGATGTGTCCGCTACTCGCATTCGCAAGAAGATTATTTTACAATAGGATCCAAAGGCCTTTTTGTCATAAATAAAATCCAAAACCCTAACTTTGGAAGATGAAAAGACAATAGTTTTGTGGACCCCGTTTTGGGTAGTTTGGTGTATAAACTTCCCGAGGGCATAACTTTGGCATACGATCTCCGTTTATGATGCACGATAGCTCATTGGAAAGGTATCGTCAGGGAGATTCATTTTGGGGTATCAATAAGAGGATTTGGATATCATTGAGAAGTTCTATCCCAAAAAACCTTCATTTAGGCCCTAGAAGTTAAAAACTGCTAAAAATAGTAAATTACCAAAATTGCCAAAAACCTGTTTT
Organism: Picea engelmannii; assembly: GCA_009831015.1. Classification (NCBI taxonomy): domain Eukaryota; kingdom Viridiplantae; phylum Streptophyta; class Pinopsida; order Pinales; family Pinaceae; genus Picea; species Picea engelmannii. The sequence continues at coordinate 120,087 of ML783955.1, read as the reverse complement.
GATCCAGTTGGAAAAGGAGGGTGGCCACCGATATCCACCTGGATCAATCATCCTTCCTTAGGTAGAAATAGTATCCATTGCGTTGAGTGCCCCAGGGAGAGGGAAAATCATTTTCTGAATCTGCATCTTGATGAGCTACTTGCCTTGTTGGAGAACTTGTGTTGCTTAGCTTGTTGAAGGTTGTCACGAACTTGTGGTTGGAAGGGTTGTAAATTTTTAACCAATATGGCTACATGAGATGCCTATGTGCATAAGGAATATTTAAACTTTGCTACAGTCTTTTCGACCTGTTTTTGTTGGATAGAAGGTGCTTGGACTGAGGCTGCAATGGTGTTCTTTTGTTCACGCTTTGAACAGACTGTGAATAAGCTGAATTTTGTAGTATGAGATACTACCTTGAGACACTATTTAGGTGGGACAATAGTCAGAGTTACCTCTGGTATCCTGTAGAGATGACCCCCCAGAGTAACAATGCCACCACATGGTCGAGACTCAAAAATAGCATGACACTTCCACATATATGGCTGGCCCAAGAGAACATCACAGACATCTAGGGGGGAAACATCACATAATACCTCGTCCTTGAAGGGATGGATGCCATATGAAAATAGACACTACTGGCTGACACAAAGATCACATCCTTTGCGAAGCCACCTGATGTTGTATGGCTGCGGGTGTGGTGTTGTCGACAATCCCAATTGTTTGATGACCTCTGTTGAGATGCGGTTCATCTGGCTTTTGCTATCAACAATAAAATTCAGCGGGGTCCCCTTCACCCACATATGTGAATGAAAAAGGCCGTCCCCCTCTTCAAAATATGTTGGTTCTTCTAGTTGAATTGTTGTGTCCACGACAATAGTAGTGGGGTCTACGTCGATGATTTGTATTTTATTAGTATTTTTAGAATAAAGTTACGAATTAGGGTTCGACTCCTTGTATTTTATATCCACCCCCAATGACTATTTTGAGAGACATTCATCGGTGATATGCTAGGGGATTTTGTGGAAATCAAACCATTTTCCAGTGTTCTTCGTCTTTCCGTGACCCTTCTTTTCCTGTGGCTTGGACTAGTTTTTGAGGTGTTGTTTATTAGGGCCATCTTTATCATACTTTGGTTGTTGCGGATTTTCAAACCAAAACTCCCATTTGTTCTAGTGCTTAAACTCCTGCTCAATTTTAAAAACATATCGATAAGCAAAACCGAGTGAAAAGATGTCCAAAATATCCATTTTAGTTTGGATGTATCTGTGTAGAGACCCACAGTATTTTAGAACCAAATGTCATTAAGAATATTTGATACCCATGTTGGTGTGTAAGGTATGGAAGGTATTGGTGAACTTAGAAACTGCTTGGCCCCTTTCTTTCCATAGTGTGGTCCATCTCATGTACTGGTCCTCATAGTTTCCAACAGGGTAATACTGCTCCTTTACCACATCCAAAAAAAAATCCCAAGTGGGCTCGACCCCATATATTCCAGACTCCTCTGTGAAACTTTTCTCCCAGTAAGTTTCCCATGAATGTTTGAAATGGGGGAGAGCCTTAAGGAGTGCGAAGGTGATCTTTTCCCTATCGGAGAAATTATGAATAGAGAAATAACCTTCTAGCAGATTTAACCATTTTTCTAAGGCATCCACATCTATCTGTCCTTCAAACAGGAGAATATCAAAATTAACTTGTACCTTGAAAGGAGAGGTACTTCCAAAGTGGCCACTTGATGAAGACGTGCTTGTTTTTATCGACAAACATTGAAGGATATGGGAAAAATTCTCCATCATTTTGTCCCTCTATTGCGTGGGAGATTTATCAAGCAACATATTAATAGAATCGTCTCCTTTGTTGTTTTTCTTTTCTTCCTCCCTAGAGGGTTTCTTGGACGTGCAAGAGCGATTGTATTCAAGAGAGACAATCTTGAGACCCAACTTTCTATACTTGGACCTCGTCGGGGACATGCACTGAAAAACGATCAAGAGCATCCTGCTCTGATACCATTGATCCAAATTATTTTCGGCATGAAATGAGAGCGGAGATATAATAAAGCAATGTATAAATATATCTCAGATATCCAACAATATAACAAAAATGTATCATATATGCAACCATAAACACAGAGATACAATAATACACAATTTTCTATTAATGAGTGAAAATGTACAAAGACTGTAAACATATAGAGTGAAAGACTTGATAGAATGGTGGGAGATTTTCTCTGAGAAGAGATGTGTCTGCTACTCACATTTGTAAGAAGATGATTTTAAAATGAGGCTCCAAAGGCATTTTTATGATAAATAAAATCCAAAACCCTAACCCCAAAAGATGAAAAGCTGACAATTCAGTGGACCACATTTTGGGTATTTTGGTGTATCAACTTCTCGGGTGCGTAAGTTTGGCATACAATCTCTGTTTGGGGCGCACAATAACTCGTTGGAAAGGTATCATAGAGGAGATTCATTTTGGGGGCTCAATCAGATCCTTTGACTATCAATGAGAATCAATATCCCTAAAAACCTTCATTTAGGCCCTCAAAATGGCCTTGGAAGTTAAAAACTGCTAAAAATAGTAAATTACCAAAATTGCCAGAAAACGGTTTTGAGCTAGTTGGAAAATGTGGGTGGCCACCGATATCCACCTGGATCAATCCTCCCTCCTTAGGAAACAATGGTATCCATTGCATTGAGTGCCCGAGGGAGAGGGAAAAGCGTTTGCTGAATTGCATCTTAATTAGGTGCTTGCCTTGTTGGAGAAGTTGCGTTGCTTAGCTTGTTGAATGTTGTCATGAACCTATGGCTAGAAGGGTTAGAACTTTTAAACTAGTCCGGATACATGAGATGCTTATGTGCAGAAGGAATATTTGCACTTTGCTGCAATCTTGTCGACCTGCTTTTGGTGGATAGAAGGTGCTTGGACTGAGGTTGCATTGGTGTTCTTCTGTTCACGCTTTGAATAGACTGTGAAGAAGCTAAATTTTTTAGTATGCGATACTACCTTGCAACACTGCTTAGGTGGGACAATAGTCAGAATTATCTCTGACATTCTGTAGAGATGACCCCCAGAGTAACAATGACACTATGGGGTCGAGAATCATAAATAACATGGCGCTTCCACATATATGGCTGGCCCAAGAGAACATGACAGAATTCCAGGGGTGAAACATCACATAATACATCGTCCTTGAAGGGATGGCTGCCGTATGAAAATTGACACTGCTGGCTGACACAAAGATCTCATCCCTGGCGAAGCCATCTGATTTTGTATGGTTGTGGGTGTGGTGTTGTCGAAAATCCAAACTGTTTGACGACCTTTCCTGAGATTAGGTTCTTCTGGCTTCCACTATCAACAATAAAATGCAGGGGGGTCCCCTTCACCCACATCTCTGAATAAAAAAGGCATTTCCCCTCTTCAAAATCTCTTGGTTATTCTTGTTGAATTGCTGCAATCGCGACAATAGCAGTGAGGTTTGTGTCGATGATCTGTCTTCTATAAGTTTTTTTAGAATCAAATTACGAATCAAGGTTCGACTCCTTGTTTTTTATCTCGACCACCAATGACTTTTTTGAGCGACATTCATCGGTGTTGTGCTAGGGGATTTTGTGGAAATCACACCATTTTCTAGTGTCCTTCTTCGTCTTTCCATGACCCTTATTTTCCTATGGCTTGGACTGGTTTTCAAGATGTTGTTTGTTAGGTCCATGTTTATCATACTTTGGTTGTTGCGGATTTGCAGACCCGAACTCCCAATTTTTATGATGCTTAAACTTCTGCTCGATTTTAAAAACATATCGATAAGCAGAACCGAGTGATGAGATGTCCAGAAAATCAATTTCTATTTGGATCTATCTGTGTAGAGCCCCACGGTATTTCAGAACCAAATTTCATTCAGAGTCTTTGATACCCAACTTGGTGCACAAGGTATGGAAGGTATTGGTGAAATACGAAACTAATTGGCCCCTTTCTTGCCGCAGTGTGGTCCATCTCATGTATTGGTCCTCATAGTTTCCAAGAGGGTAATACTGTTCCTTTACCGCATCTACAAAAAAATCCCAAGTGGGCTCAACCCCATATATTCCAGACTCCTCTGTGGAACTTTGCTCCTAGTAAGTTTCCCACCAATGTTTGACATGGTGGAGAGCCTTAAGGAGTGCGAAGGTGATATTTTACCTATCGGAGAAATTATGAACAGAGAAATAACCTTCTATCAGATTTAACCATTTTTCTAAAGCATCCACATCTATCTCTCCTTCAAATATGGGAATATCAAAATTAACTTGTACCTTGAAATGTGAGGTACTTCCAAAGTGGCCGCTTGATGAAGACACGCTTGTTGTTATTGGTAGGTGTTAAAGGATGTGGGAAAATTTTTCCATGATTTCGTCCCTCTGTCGCGTGAGAGCTTGCTCAAACAACATATTAATAGAATTGTCTGCTCTGTTGTTTTTCTTTTCTTTCGCCATGGAGGGTTTCTTGGACGTGCGAGAGCAATTTTCTTCATGAGAGACAATATCAAGACCCAACTTGTTATACTCAGACCTTGTCAAGGACATGCACTGAAAAATGATCAAGAGTAGTGGTCTGAGATCTTTTCATCGAGTGACTTATAAATAATTTCATTAAATGAGCATAAATTAAAGTGCACCATTAAAGAAGGAAAAGATAAAAAATGAAGAGACACAAGCATCAAATCTGAACACAAAATCTTGATAACGGAGTTCGTCCCTAGTGGACTACGTCTTCGGGTCCTGCTCTCAAATGGGTAGGATTTTTCATTAACTCGACAAAAGAATTTGGAAAAATACATAAGTATACCTCATTCTGAAATCAAGCTGCAAAAATAATGCTCAGATCAGAAAACAAACAACCCCACTGAATTCGTGGCATTGAATTACCCAAAAATGAATGTGTCTATGCATCAATCCGACTTTGGCACTCCCAGGCCCAAGAATAAATTTGTCTCAGTTTCTGTGCCTCTGCAACCTACAATTAATGTTGTTGTACTTCCCTCAAAATGTGTGCCCCCGAGTGTACCACACGTGCACCTCTTTCCTCCTAGCTCTGGGTGGATTCTCTTTTTAACCAATTTCCTGGGCGTTATTCACAACACAGGCCATTGGCCTATTGGTTTGGGCATGAATGTTAAGGCGTAGTGGAGGGAGGAGGTCCCGGGGTCTAACCTGCATGCCTCCCCCTTTTGGCTTTGTTGTTATAACTATATACATATATAACCAAGTTGCTCCACCAACTTTGGAGATGGTCATATCCAAAGATTTTTCTATTAGTACGTGGTCGGATTTGGCGTGGTCCTCTAGATTTTGCGGACTTGCCAAACCATATTTTTTTTTCAAAATTCAGATACGGGTTGTCATTGGGCATTTTCCCACTACTACATGGTATCCCCTGATTGGTCCAAGTGGCAGCCTCCCATTCGGCTAGGTCATCCAGTGCTCTATTAGCCTGCCTTGTCAGTTCCACATCACCATATAGATTCCACATCACTACCAACTCGCCATGCCATGTCATCATGCCACATCTGTGTACGGACCATATAGAATGCCACGTGGAAAAATCCTATTGGTCCATAGATTAGTCCAGAAGTGCCAAATCTAGGTGACATGTGGAAACCTATGGTGTTTCACTGACATGTGTCACCTCCTGCACCTACCACGTGTGTTGTATGAATGTTGACGTCAACAATACAGATGTTGACTCATCCCCTTGCTGACTAGGCTAGGTTAACCAAACTTTGACCACTAATATATTTTGATCCGTAACTCTGTTTGACAAGCTGTTTGCACCGTTAGAAAGATTGTGACACACTCTTCACGATAATGTCATTTTCACTGAGTTTTTATAACTTTTAATTTTTCCCTTTCTCTGTCTACTGAGGCCATTCTGAGCATCCAGAGTTGCTTCTATGAGTTCTAAGTTGTTCTTAGCCTTGTATGGATCCTTTTTGGATCATGCCTTCCCACTGAGAGATTTTTGGACCACCAAAATCTTTCATTAATCAACAGATAAGTGAGGGAAAAGTCCCCTCACTTTGTCCTTCTCTATCCACTTTGTCTTGCTTGGATGTGTGCCCTTTAAGCCTACTCAAAGATAATCAACATCACCCCTGCATGAAGTCCTCGTCCTTCTGTCCAGGATGATATCTTATTTTAACTCATCCAAATACTCAGGAGAAAATTCATCAACCAAAGGTATTGAAACTTCCTCATCCCGATCCATGATCATGGGAGGCTAAAAAAGTTTCAAGTTCTCTACATTTACAATTGAGTAAATTTGCATATAGGGTGGAAGATCCAGACGAAAATCATTGGTACCACTTTTCTACAAGATAGTGAAGGGTCCATCATGAATGGGATTGAGTTTCTTGTCTTCACCCTTCAATCTCTCCTTGCTGATGTGAATCCATACCTGGTCTCTGACCTGAAACTGTTGATCAACCTTGTGCTTGTCATGTCGAGTTTTATACTGTGCTTGAATTTTCTCCAACCATTCCCTGATTGTATGGTGCACCTGTTGGATCCTTTGGATGAACTTGCGGGCTCTATCCTTTGTTATTTCTTCATTTGCATCAGTATCTCTCCCATACATCAAGTCCAAAGGAACCTTAGGTAGGTACTCAAAACATGTCTCAAAAGGTGAACACTGCAGTAGCCTCGAAGCAAAAGTACCACTGTTTTGTTTACCACCTCTGTCTATTCGTTGATCTATGGATGGAAAGAAATGCTCCTCTTCAATTTGGTGTCCATCATTCTCCACAAGCTTGTGAAAAAATCCCCAAGGAATCGAGTATCTCGATTCGAGATAATGGATGTGGGTAACCCAAAGTGAACCCAAACATACTGAAAGAAGAGATTAGCAGTCTGCTCAGCAGTTATCTGCTTTTTACATGGCATCAAGATACACATCTTGCTGAACCTATCCACTACAACATACAAATAGTCATGACCCCCTTTTGACATTGGTAAACCCCCTACAAAATTTATGGAGATACTTTCCCATGGATGGGATGGAACATGAAGTGGTGAGTATAGCCCCAATTTTCTATTAGTGGGATTACAAGTAGAACACATCACACACCCCTTTACATATTTATTTACAATTGCTTTCATTTGAGGCTAGTAACAAAACCTCTACAAATGAGCCATAGTTTTTCCTACCCCAAAATTCCCAGACACAAGAGAAGTGTGAGCTTCTCGTATTAAATGGACTCAATCACTTGTAGGAATACATAGCTTTCCAAGATGGTAGAGTAGTTTTCCCTATAGAAAATATTTCTCTACCTGTGCACCATGGGTTAGCTTCTCATATACTTCTTTAAAATATTCATCAATGGCATATTGTTCCACATAGCTTTCATGATATAAAGAAGTATTCTTCAAAATAATAGAAGCAACAATAGGAGGTCTAGAAAGCAACAATAGGAGGCTACCTTGTTACTTATACCCTTTTTGTACTTGATTACCAAATGAAATTATTGTAGAAAACCCATCCATATGTAGTGTCGAGATTGTTGCAGTTTGGTCCATGCTAGGAGATACTATAAGGGTTGGAAATATGTATGTATGATTGTTTCCTTCCCTAACAAGTAGCGCTTCCATTTATTTATGCTTTGGACTAATGCATACAACTCTTTATCATATGTAGGACAGTTAACAACAACTTGGTTAAAAGTTTCAGAGTGGTAACAGATAGGCTTACGATATTTCATCAATATTGCACCCATGATGTATCCACTGACATCTGTCTCGATATCAAAAGGCCATTGAAGAATCGAAAATGTTAATACTGGTGCGATATTGATCTTCTCCTTCAAAGTGTCTAAATATTTTTGGTTCTTTCCTTCCCATTGAAAAGTGTTCTTCACATTGATTAAGGCATGCAAAGAAGCTGCTATAAAGGAGAAGTTTGAAATGAACCTCCTCCAATATTGGACTGCACCTAAGAATCTACAAACCTCAGTTACACTTTTTGGCTCATGCCAATTTACAATTACATCAATTTTGGAAGGATCAATTTTTAATTGTCCTCCTCCTACAATATGACCTAAGTATACAAGTGAAGTCTTGCCAAATTCACATTTAGACAATTTTACATACAACTTTTCCCTTTGCAAAGTATGCAATACTTTCTTTACATGCCTCACATTAGGAAGAGGATAATCCTGCTGAAGATGCATCTCATGTTGGATTTCCCTCTTAGGAGGTAATCGATCTGGTTCCTAAAAAATATCATCATACTTAGAAACAATATCAACTAATTCCTTATTATGGGAAGGATCACATCCTTGGAAAGCATCAGATGTCCCGAAATATTTCTCTCTTACGACCATGAGTACATATCTGTTATTAGTGTTTATGAGACTTTTCATTTTCCCTGCACTAATAATTGTTGTATTTACCCTCATGCTGTGAGCTCTAACAATATATTCCACTCCCCCCTTAGTAAGGTGGTATTTGTTCTCATGATGAAAGAAGACTTCTTTTCTATCATAAAGATAAGGACTTCCCAACACTATGCCACATATATCAAGTGGCACAACATCGAAATCCACTTCATCAATCAACTTTGAAGGAATAGGAAATCTGACCCTACATTGTTTGGTGACATTAAGTTTTTCTTTATCACATACCCAACCAAAAGGATAAGGCTTCAGATGTGGTTTTGTTTTTGAGACCCATATTCTTGACAAATGCTTCAGATATTAAGTTTACTTGGGAACCTGAATCAAATAATGTATCTATCTTAATGTATTTAGATACAACTCTTATGTGAAATAATTCATTCCTCTTTCATTCATCATCATGAGATTCATTATTGGAACTTGAACTAACATGAAGGGAATCTTTACCTTGTACTCCAATCACTGTGATCTTTCCTTCGTCTCCTGAATCCGAACCAAGATCTTGTTGCACTGTAGAAACAATTTTTGTCTTTCCCTTTCCACCAAACTGTTTCGGTCTCTTTTCTGGATGTAGTTTCCAACAATGTTCATCATTGTGACCGCTTTTCTTGCAATGAGTGCAAGATGGATTTCCTCCTTCTCTTGTCACCATGACAATCTTCTTTTCTTTCCTTTTAAACTTCTTGAAAGGTTTATGTGGGGGATTGGAAGGTTTCTTTGTGGGATCTTCTTGAACATTCTTTCCCCTTTTCTCAAGTGAGTGGCTTGCACACAAAATTCATCAAGACTAGTGGGGTTAAACAAGAGCAAAGTATGATGAATATAACTGTGAAGTGCACCAACATACTTCATTAAAGTTTCATAAGAATCCAAAGGAATGTTTAATGCAAGAGATTTCTTCCTAAATGCTTCTATGAAATTTTGTACAGTTTGACCTTTACTTTGCCTTAAATTTTTCCATTCCATCACTAATTTAAGTAAATAACCCAATGGATAAAATTGCTTCCTTATTGCCGATTTAAATTCCGACCATGAGGAAATAAGATTACCACACTTACTTCGATCCTGAAGCTTTCTCTCCAACCATATGAGAGTGGTTCCTTCCAACCAAAGAGAACCCAGTTGCACTTCAACTTCCTCTTCATCAATATGTTGAACACAACAATATACTTCAACCTATCAGATCCAATTATCTAGCTTTTCAGTATTAGCATCTCCATTAAACATAGGTAAAGAAAATTTTACATCAAGCTTTAATAATGGTTTCTTAAAAGAGGCTTTATGTCTAGAATGATGAGAATGCTCAAAGGAAGAAGATATAGAACTTGATGGTGAAGATGGAGGCTCATGAGGGTCTCCTCCAACCCCTTGGTTTACCGAAGCATCATCATCATCATGTGCTTCCTTTTTCTTCCCTTTCTTCTTCATCCTCTTCTCGTAATCTCCTTATATTCGTTCGACCATTTTTGACATGCGATAAAAGACGATATGAAATTTTTTCTCCTGTTCATCATGCTTGTCTTCTTCTGCCATTTTCTTCCTTCGAGATGCATGGCCAACTTTGGTATTGAAAGTATTAAGAGTTCCTTCACCCTACTTATGCTTGCCCCTAGTAAGCATTCACACTCAACAATTCAAGTCAAAGATGACTGCTCTGATACCAACATGATCTGGGATGTTTTCATCAAGTGACTTATAAGGAATTGCATTAAATGAGCATAAATTAAAGTGCACCATTAAAGAAGGAAAAGATAAAAAATGAAGAGACATAAGCATCAAATCTGAACACAAAAACTTGATAACGGAGTTCGTCCCCAGTGGACTATGTCTTCGGGTCCTGCTATCATATGGGTAGGCTTTTTCATTAACTCAATAAAAGAATTTGGAAAAATACATAAGTATACCTCATTCTAAAATCAAGTTGCAGAAATAATGCTCAGATTAGAAAATAGACAACACCACTAAATTTGTGGCGTCGAATTACCCAAAAATCACTGTCTTCATGCCTCAATATGACTTTGGCACTCCCAGGCAAAAGAAGAAATTCATCTCGATTTTCATGCCTCTGCAACCTGCAATTAATGTTATTGTACTTTCCTCGAACTTCATGCCCCCGAACATACCACATGCATGCCTCTTTCCCCTGAGCTCTGGGCGAATTCTCTTTTTAAACAATTTCCTAGGTGTTATTCACAACATAGGTCGTTGGCCTATTGGTTTGGGTGTTAATGTTAAAGCGTAGTGGAGGGAGGAGGTCCTGGGGTCAAACCCGTGAGTGTACCTCTTTTGGTTTTATTGTTATAACTATATACATATATAACCAAGTTGCTCCGCGAACTTTGGCGATGGTCCTATCCAAAGATTTGTCGATTAGTACGTGGTTGGATTTGGTGTAGTTTGCCAGATTTGGTGGACCCGCCAAACCATATTTTTTTTCAAAATTCAAATACAGGTTGTCATTGGGCATTTTCCCACTGCCACATGGCAGCCCTTGATTGGGCCACGTGGTAGCCTCCCATTCAACCACATCATCCATTGCTCTATCAACCTGCCATGTCATCACCCTGTCATCGTTGCCACGCCACTACCAACTTTCCATGCCACATCATCATGCCACATCGGTGTACAGACCGTACAAAATTCCACGTGGAAAAATCCTATTGGTCCATGGATTGGTCTAGAAGTTCCAAATCTGGGTGACAAGTGGCAGCCTCTAGTGCTTCCACATCACCATGCTGACATCATGCTGATGTCATCTTGCCACATGTCACCTCATGCTCCTGCCACGTGTTCTATATGGATTTTGACGTCAACAGTATGAATGCTGACTCATCCCACTGGGCTAGGTTGACCAAACTTTGACCATGAATATATTTCGATTTGTAACTTTGTTTGACAAGTCGTTTGAAAGATTGTGACACGCTTTTCATGATAATATCATTTTCACTAAGTTTTGAGAACTTTTGTTTTTTTCCCTTTCTCTGTCTGTTGAGGCCATGCTGAGCATCTTGAGTTGCTTCTGCAAGTTCTGAGTTGTTTTTAGCCTTCTATGGATCCTTTTTGGATCAAGTAGCCTGCTCTGATACCACTGATCTAGATTATTTTCGTCATGAAATGAGAGCAGAGATATAATAAAGCAATGTGAAAATATATCTCACATATCCAATAATATAACAAAAATGTATCAAAGATGCAACCATAAACACAAAAATACAGTAGTACACAATTTTCTATTAATAAGCGAAAATGTACAAAGACTATAAAAATACATAGTGAAAGACTCGCTAGAATGGTGGCAACTTATCTATAAGAAGATATGTGTCTGCTACTCGTATTCGTAAGAAGATGATTTTACAATGAGGCTCCAAATACCTTTTCATCATAAAGAAAATAAAAAACCCTAACCCCAGAAGATGAAAAGCCAACTCTTTTGCAGACCTCGTTATGGGTAGTTTGGTGTATTGACTTCCCAAGGGTGTAACTTTGGCATACGATCTATGTTTGAGGCGCACGATAGCTCGTTGGAAAAGTATCGTCGAAGCGATTCATTTTAGGGTCTCAATCAAAGCCTTTGGCTATCATTGAGAATATCAATCTCTAAAAACCTTCATTAGGCCCTCAAAATGGCCCCGAAAGTTAAAAACTGCTAAAAATAGTAAATTACCAAAATTGCCAGAAAATTGTTTTGTGCCAGTTGGAAAAGGTGGGTGGCCACCAATATTCACCTGGATCAATCATATCTCCATAGGAAGTAATAGTATCCATTGCATTGAGTGCCCGGAGGAGAGGGAAAAGCGTTTGTTGAATCCACATCTTAATGAGTTCCTTGCCTTGTTGGAGAAACTGTGTTGCTTAGCTTGTTGAAGGTTGTCACGACCTGTGGCTAGAAGGGTTGGACCTTTTTAACCAGTCTGGCTACATGGGATTCTTGTGTGCATAATGAATCTTTACACTTTGTTGCAATATTGTCAACCTGCTTTTGTTGGATAGAAGGTGCTTGGACTGAGGCTACAGTGGTGTTCTTTTGTTCACGCTTTGAATAGACTGTAAAGAAGTTGAATTTTGTAGTATGAGATAATACCTTGCACCACTGTTTAGGTGGGACAATAGTCAGAATTACCTCTGTTATCTTGTAGAGATGACCCCAGAGTAAAAATTACGCTACTGGGTTGAGACTCATAAATAACATGGTGCTTCCACATATATGGTTGGCCCAAGAGAACATCACATACATCTAGGGGGAAACATCACATAATACCTTGTCCTTGAAGGGATGGATGCCGTATGACAATCGACACTGTTGGCTGACACAAAGATATCATCCCTCGCGAAGCCACCCGATGTTTTATGGTTGCGGGTGTGGTGTTGTCGACAATCCCAACTGTTTGATGACCTCTACTGAGATGAGGCTCTTCTGGCTTCCACTATCAACAATAAAATGTAGCGGGGTCCCCTTCACCCACATTGTTATTACTGAAATTTCATCCAAAAATGGTTACAGGAATCCAACATGTTCAAACAACTATTAGTTCACCCATGGAAAAAAAATGACCAAAAAAGCATTTCCAAAAGGTCCAAAACTATACAACCAGTTATAAAATCAGCATGTGCTAAGGACATATAAGAAGCACGCACACGTGCACCATCTGAAAATGCTCGAAAAACACACATGCACTCGATGCACGACTTTGGACCCAAAAATCTGTGCACACCTCAGAACGATGCATTTATGATATTGGTTGGCCTCCCACCCACTTCTAGTTCAGCTTCCAAGTCGATTTGACATCCAAATCTCGACTGAATCTAGCTGGGTGGCTGGTCAAAGACCTAAAGGTGACCTAAATATCCCCTTGTTCACACTAAAAGATGGTTGAATAATAACTCAAAGTTATGCTATAAAAAGAGGCCATGGGTGCACTACATGAGAATATGAATTAATTTGTATTGTTATGCTGCTGATATTCTCTTGGAGGATCCTCTTTCCTCATCAAGAGCATGCTAGCACCATTTCACTTAGCCATTCATATCACCTCTAGATTGAATGTGCTTTGGATTCTGTTCACCATTTCATTCTAGTTCCTCATTTGTAAGAAGAGCTCAATATTTGGGGGTCCAAGAGCCCTCCCTTGGAGGAAGAGGGGACCCAAAGTCTCCCTTTATCTTTGGTGTTTTCTTTCCACTAATACAATCCTTTCCATTGGTGGCATGAGTCTTGTTTGTTTCTTATTCTTATGTTCGTATGCTCTATAGTTTAATTGTTTTTATCATTCTTAGTTTAATTCTTTGCTTATCTTTTATGTTTTACACTTCTAACTCTTTCCTCTACTGTTGTCTTGCCTAGCTAACCCAACTGGGCTTGTAAGCACCTCTATTTTGCTCATTTAGGTGACAAAAGAGGCACAACATATTGGCGACTCCACTGGGAAAAGGTATCAATTTCCTACCCCATTTGGGTTATTTTAGCTCTTCTTTCTGTTTATTTAACCTATAGGTACCATAATCAGCCCAAGCTGACCTACAGGAAATCAAATTCAAAGTTGAGTTGAAGGAATTTCATCCGAAATTTTCTTCACGACCATGTGATAGGTGTGTGCGGGTTTATCAGTCCACAGTCGCGCATCGTGCACATGCCAAAACCACTGTATTACTCAGCGCCTTCTGCGCACCTGCGCCCATAAGTCTCTTTTAGTTCACACATCAGTGCTCAAAGCGCCTCTGTCTATTCTGAGACCCATGCACCTGTGCAGAAAAATATACATTGTAAGCTTTTTGTGATCTGTGGAGGGCCCATAGCCTTCTCAAAATTGATTCCATGCATATTGTAATCTGCACCACACTTACATTCCCTCTCCATATAAAGGGATTAGTCAAAACATAGGCACTTAGGGGGGTTAAAATCATAATTTTTTCCTCTTTTTGTTTTCATGTTGCCACATGGATGGCTTGCTTTGATTAAAGGTTAAGTGGGAATCATTCTACATCACATATAAAACTTGCATTGGGACCATAAATTAGATATCAATATTTGAGTATGCTCTTCTCTCGCGCTCCAAAGAGATCTTGAGAATCAGAAAGAGGTTGAGGGACAATTTCATCTCCCTTAAAAAGACAAAATATTTAAGAGAGGACAACAGCCCCCTCGGGACTCCTCTTAGTTTATTTTTTAAACACATCTTAAGATTGCAAGGGTCCATACATTCCCACATGCTACAAAGATAAGATAGTGTTGAAATTTACTTTCTTAGATTAAATCACTAGGCAAGTTTAAAGGTTTTGTAATGGGCCCATACATGCCCACATGTGCACAATTTAGGATAGTTTCAAAGCTTTCTTAGAAACAAATCACAATAGGGAGTTAAAGGAATAGTAAGGACCCACATATCCACATGCTAGTTTCCTAAGGACTTTAAAATTCCACAAGGATGTACCAATGACACATAGTAACTTAGGTAATCAAGACTGTTAAGGACCAAGCGAAGTCCACATGCAACAAGGTGACACCTAAATTATTAAAAGATTGGCACACTTTAACTTGTTCACACACAAAGTCCACCAATCACTCACATAGTCTTATCTAGAAATCGTGGAGGTTGAAGTAAGTTTCCTCCATTTGGGATTCTGAAACGCCCCACCCTTTTCTTGACAAGACTATCCACTCCCACTTAATTTCAACGAGATTGGTTCACATCCCCAATCTCTCAAACAACCACACCTAAAATATTTCTAAAAACTCACCAAGTTTTCCTCCACAGGAGGTACCAAAAGAATTTTTTTAGTCTAGGTAGGATATTGGGGATAGGCATCCAAATAACTCCCCATTATCTGGTTCCCACATTGTCAAAATAGTAGAAGTTGATAAATAGGGAACTTTTAAATCCTCCAAGTCAAGTGTTCCTACACCATAAGGTAGGGAGATACCTATGAAGGGTTGAAGGCTGAGGTTCGGTTGTTCTATGCATCCCCCCTTGAGGAACCCACCTCTTGGATGGGATCCAACGCGTGATCCATTTCTGAGGCTAAAAATCTAAATGCCACCTTTGACCAAGGTACCTAGTGACTAAAATTTAGGACATCTACCCAGGTGGCAATTGTGGGCTGCAATTGCACCTTGATCAGATTTTGTGTGGCTATTGGGAAATATCGCCAGCTCTTTCGGGATATACCCCCTCTACCCCTCATTATAACTGATTGCTTCATCCTTCACTAGTTTCTCTTCCGGTGGCTTCAGACCCCACTATCAAGTGCTATTGGAAGGTACAATGCTATTTGAGAGGAAGGAAATTACGTCTTTTAGGACACAAGCATTTGTTTTCTTTATTCTCCCACGCGGAAAAAATCCACCTATCCACATATATGCTTCTTTGTCAAATCAATTTATGTATGATGCCCTTCTGATTACATCTGATTGGGAAATATATTATGAAGGTTCAAAAAATTGCAGCAAAGGATCTTGTTTACTTATTTCTCTGACCACCATTCACACACATCCACTCAGCTAGTCGGACATCATAGGGGACCCACAGAACCCCTGTCATTCCAGATGCTTGCTAAATTTCCCTCCTATTCTAGGGGGAGTTCCTAGTCTTGATAACTCATCGACTCCACCTTCTCACACCCCTGTGAGTGCCACTGTCTTGGGATCAACTTTTCTTGGTTCCACCTTACTTTGGTCCACTTCCCAAGGTCAAACATCCACTCGATCTCCATTACATATAAGTAGGGGGCCAAATTCTTCTCAAGGGGGAAGTAAAAACCCACCTAGTCCCCTCCAAGAGTCAGGTACCCAGAACACTCACACTATGGCTGGAATTAATCCTCCTCCACCACCTCATATGCCATACTTGGCTTCCCTCAACATACCATATCTGACTAAACTCATCAATGATCCTATATTACACAACCCCACATGGCTTGCAATGCCTACCAAACTCCCTTCAGACATTCCCAAGTTTGAAGGAAAAGCAGGAGACGATCCCGCCAACCATATCATGACCTTTCACCTATGGTTCTCTTCAAACAACATCATGGATGATTCTATCCGATTGAGGTTATTTCAACACACGCTCATTGGCCCATCAACTAAGTGGTATGTGGAAGAAAAATCTGGGCCCCACACGATCTTTGAATCCTTGGCCAAAGAATTTTTGACATTCTTTCATCTACCCATTCGTCATGAAAATGGCCTTGAACTAATCTTAGACTTCAAACAAACCTCCTCCACACACATTGTTGATCACATTCACGAGTGGCGTCGGTGACGTAGTCTCTGCAACGCTGATGCTACCCCCCAACAATGTCTCAATTGGTTCATCAAATCACTTGTTTCCCTCCTTGCCAAATATGTGGCCACCACATTCCCCTAGTCTGAAGAAGAAGCCATTAGAAAGACCCAACAATTCAAACTCATTTATGCCCAGTCAGGATACCTATACACGGTACTCCCAGATGCCCCAAGACCCGTGCCATTCAGCCAAGACAAACCTGGGATGTCTCACTCAGCAGATGGATTGATTGGTAACACCACACACCACAACCAATAGCCTTAACAACCACCCATGTATGGCATACCCCAATGTCCACTGGCATATGGAGGAATCCCTTATTATCCTCCTCCCCCTTATCAACAACCATACCCTATTTCCCTGCCTCCACCCATAAGTGGACCCCCGTCGGCACCCATAATACGCCTGCCTATCCAACCAAGTTCTGGTACTCCCTCTACCTCAACCTATACCCTAAGCACTAGTGAAAGTTCTATGCCTTCTTATGTACCGTATGGATCATTGCCACAACATAATCCGTACTTTCCATTTTCTGGCCCTCCATAGCCTATGTCTCCACCACAAGGACACCCACATGATGGGGTTAATTTTGTTCATCCCTCTCCCATTCATCAATATTAAAGTTTTGAACAACTAAATATGGCCAACCTGACCCATCATCCAAATAATGCCAAAAAGAAATGAAAAAACCGAAACAATAATAATCCAGGGCAAGGAGGAAACCATCCCCAACAAAACCAACCAGCCGGGGGCAAGCAGAATCTAGGGAACCAGAACCCTCAAGGGGGAAATAATACCAAACACCAAGGGAAAAATAACAACAACCTTCAAACCAACTTCCCTTGTTCCCTTTGCAGTGAGTTTGGTCACTATACTCACCCTTCCCCTAAATTGCTGACTTTAAATGGATGAAAGACTCTGTGAAGGACCACGTCCCTCAGCATTGCCTGCCCCTCCGCAGGCCCCACAACAATATGTGCAACAACCACCCCTAGCCATGCTACAAAACCCCATTCCACACCAAGGGGTGATAAATACCCAATAAGACATGCAGCCTACCACACCACAGTTGGGATAGTATCCCAATATGGGAAATCCTACCGATCACACTATCCTCCTCACCAGTGAGGAATAAGTCCTTCTGCAAACACGTAGTTGTCAATATAGCACACCCCCTGAGTCTGATCCCACCACCTTGGAAGCAACCCCAGTCACAACTAGACCCCCTATAATGATTCCTCTCCCTTATACTGAAATACCCCTTCGTATTCCTCGCATCCCATTACGCAAGAATATCCACAACCCTCAGGCTAGGGCGACTCATAATTGAAATTTGGTCAATGACTTGGCACAATATCCGACTGCCATGTCAGTCTTAGAAGTCCTTCAAACTTGTCCCACTTAGTGGAAGTCCTTACTTTACGCCCTGGGGGCAGTCAACCTTGATGATACCTGACTCCTCACATTTGATCTTGACAATGGAGAACCTTGCCTCCCTGCTCTTATCTCTTTTCAAATCCCCATGAAAATTCAAAACATTACAGTTCATCGGTGTATCATTGATGAAGGTGCATGCATATGTATTATTTCCAAATCTGTATGGCAGAAACTTGGTTCCCCCAAACTCATACCTTCTGCCATTACCTTAAGAGCATATGACAGACGACCATTTTCTCCTGAATGGATCTTCCAAAATGTCCCTGTCGAACTCGGGGGAAAAACCATTCTTATTGACTTTGAGGTTATCGATGCCCCACTCGATTACAATATCTTGTTCAGTCGTAGTTACATGTATGCTATGAAGGAAGTTGCTTCTTCTGTATTTCGAACCATGATGTTCCCCCATAACGAGAAGATCATTACCATTGATCATGTTTCACATTATGAGCCAAACCCTTCTGCCAACATAGATAATATCCTCCCCTTCGCCCACACTAATCCTGATACATACCCACTCATCGAGATGGGCCCCAGAATTTTCAAAGACCCATCCTTTCTTGGGATGTACCATGGAGCACCACCTCTCATTCATCCTTCCAATCAAGTATGTGTTGTCTCATCCAACAAAACTGAAATTTGAGATACCATCCATCCCAATGAGGCCTCTCTTATATCTGAGGTCCCACTAGTCGCAAAACTTCTTCCTCAAGAATTACCTGAAAACCCTCCACCTTCACCTATTCCTGATTCCACCCTACCACAAGACCACATCCCAGTTTGGGAGACACTCCCCCAAGCTCTTACTCAAATCCCCTTCTTTTACCCCCACCAGGCATATAATATTTCCAGGTAGCCGCCACACTTACCCTCCCCAATATGGTTCTAGCAATCCCAGTGTGGTATCTACATCCACCAACCATGGTCCATCAACCATCCCTCCCTCCTCAAATCGAAGAGATTCTGATGCAGATTCTAGTACCTACTCCCACTGCACCAAGAACACCCTCACTCACTAGCACCACAACTACAGTTGGGGGCAGACAAAAAAATAAAGATCCCACTGCTCCCCTACCCCCACGCGTCCAACCTCCTTGTGCACTATGCGAGAAAGACAGACACCCCACCAACAAATTCCCATCGCTACTAGAGCTACACAATCTAATTCAACTCAATCAAGAACCATCACCACTCATCGCTTCATCAAGTACTGCCGCCACCTCCCCTAACACAAGTAGCAAAGGATTGTGAACCAAATTTGCTTGCGCCATCTGTTCATAATATGGCCATTATACCCACCATTGTCTAATGCTACCCCAATTCCGACAGACGCTAACAACAGTACGCCAGATCTTTCAGCAAGAACCTAGTCCATCTGCATCATCCTCACCTAACATCACGAACATCCATTATGTCATGACTTCAATAAATGAACGTATGAGGTTCCCTTTCTCTCTCTATGAATCATTATATCATTTCAAATACCAACGTCCTATGATCATCGAATACAGACAACGACAAATGGCCCTGATTCAAAAGCCTACCCCCTCCCCCTACAAAATCGATGATTAACCCTACTCCATCACCAGATGTTCTTCATATTACTTCTCCTGAGCCTGAAGCACTCCCTACTCCTCCATGCTTCTTGGATGATTTATATGAGGATTTACCCCCAAATCCCCCCAATTCTCTAGTTCATTTTCCTACGGAAATTTTATGCCTGAATATTGTTTTTAACCCACAATATCTTGATATTTGGTTTATGTCAAGCGAACCATCACAATCCCCTTGCACCAATCCCCCTACATATTTACCACCAAGAGACAATGACACCGTGATAGTCACTGATGTCACTCCTCTCGATCCCCTACATTCACGATAGTTTCACTGCGATGAATATATCCTCGAGGAGTTAACTACCCCCGATTTCCCATGGGATGCGCTCCACCACAGAGCACTCTTTCTTTCACAGGAACCCTTCACGCCTCCTAACCAACACCCCATATACGCAGTTGAAACCAAATATTTTCTCCCATCAAGGCATATATATTGGTTCGATAACCCTATCCCTACCCTCGACGCTTTCAAGGAAGTCAATATGGCCAATATTTCCCCAACCATCAAAATAGATATTTCCATCAAGTCTGGAATTATAGAAGAAATCACCATTGGCATGGCATGCTCTCCTAAGGAAATCACCGCCTACAAAGCCCTCTTCCAGGAATACCGGGACATTTTTGCCTAGTCATACACATAGATGCCTGGCCTTGATCCCTCTATTGTCGAACATCGCATAGACACCTGGCCTGATATCACACCTATTCGCCAAAAACAATGACTGCTACACCCATCCAAGGTAGAGGCCATCAAAGCTGAGATTGACAAATTACGTGCGGTAGGGTTCATCTACCCCATCGCCTATACTTCATGGGTCTCCAACCCTATCCTTGTTAACAAAAAATAGGGCACTATCCATGTTTGTACAGACTTTCGCGACCTCAATCATGTCTGTCCCAAAGACAACTTTCCAACGCCCTTCATCAACCAAATTATCGATGATTGCACAGGTCATGAGGCTTTGTCCTTCATGGACGGTTTCTCTGGCTACAACCAAATCCAAATTCACCCAGCCGATCAGTACAAAATTTCATTCACTACCCCTTGGGGTGCCTTTGCGTATCGTTTCATGCCATTTGGACTCAAGAATGCCGACGCCACTTTCCAATGGGCCATGACATACATCTTTCATGATCTAGCTCATATCATCCTTGCATACTTGGATGACCTCACAACTCGATCCAAGAAACGCACTCAACATCTCGATGATTTACGAATCATCTTCCAAAGGTGTCGTCAATACAACAACCTCTTGATCCCCCTCAAGTGCGTATTTTGTGTCACTGCTGGGTGCTTCCTCAGTTTCATAGTTTCCCAATGTGGCTTTACCGTGTACCCCCTCAAAGTCCAAGCCATCACAAAAATTCCACCCCCTCGAAATTTACACCAACTACAGAGCCTACAAGGCAAAGCTAACTTTTTACGATGCTTTGTCCCAGATTACGCTACTTGTGCACATGGCTTCCTTCACTTACTTCGTCACGACATCCCATTCCAATGGGATAAAAATGCCCAAACCGATTTTGATGATCTTAAAGTGGCCCTCTCCAACACCCCGTTGATTAGTCCACCTGGCTATAATCGCGACTATCTCCTCTACATATCAGCCTCGGTCGTTTCAGTAGCAGGAGTGCTCGTCCAAATAGGGGATGACGATCGTGAGCATGTGATTTACTACATTAGTAAAAACCTTTCAGGGACACCCTTGAAATACAATCATGAAGAAAAGCTAGCCTTTGCAGTTGTCCTCGCAGTCCAGAAGCTGCACCATTACATTCGGCTTCGAACTACCAAAGTCATAGCAGATTCCAACCCCATGAAATACTTGCTCATTCGTCGGCAAATTAATGGTAAATTTGCTCGATGGATCGTCATCCTTCAGGAGTACGATCTCGAATTTTCAACACCCAAGAGCAAGAAATCTCTCATCCTCGCCAAAATCATCACGACATTTCCCTCCGATACTACTAGTTCACCTGTCAATACCAACTTCCCCGATGAACATCTCTTTTACATCCCCTCGGATGACCCTTGGTACGATGATCTTCTCGTCTACCTTTGAACACAAAAATTCAAAAAACCACCTCTCTAGAGACGATCGTTGACGTATTCGTCACCAAGCCCCATGCTACCTACTCATCGGTGAAGTCTTATATCGGTGAGGTGTTGACACTATACTTCGTCACTGCTTAACTATCGACGAGGCCGATCAAGTCTTGAATGACTGCCACAGTGGTGCTTGTGGGGGCCACCTCTTAGGGATGTCCACCGCTCAGAAAATCATTCGTGCCGGTTACTTATGGCCTAGATTGTTTCATGATTGTATCCACACAATGAAACGATGTGACAAATTTCAGCTTTACACCAACAAAGCATGAGCACCACCTGCTCTTCTCCACCCAGTCATCACCGCTGGTCCCTTTTGCAAATGGGGCATAGACTTCATGACTTGCAACCCTCCATCCAACAATGGACACAAATGCATCATCATTGCAGTCAATTACTTCACCAAGTGGGCTGAAGCCATGCCTACCTTCAACAACACTGCCGACACTATGACACATTTTTTCTTTAATCACATCATTTCCCACTTTGGAGTACCACTACAACTAGTCTTTGATCATGGGAAACATTTTGAGAATGATATTTTCATCGAACTCTCATCTAGTTTAGGCTTCTCCCATGAGTTTTCCTCCCCACACTACCCTCAGTCAAATGGGTAGGTCTAAGAAGTCAATAAAGTCTTCAAAATCATGTTGCAATGCATGGTTAACAAACATAAGACCAATTGGCATCATATGTTATTTCCGTGCTATGGGCTTATCGCACGGCAGTAAAAATTGCCACTGGTTTCACACCATTTCATCTAGTACACGTAGTCGAGGATACTCTTCCTATAGAGTGTGAAATTCCCACCTTACGCATCGCTATTGAGCTATTACTTGACACTGCTCCAATGGAGCAGCGTTTGCTGAACTTAGAATCCTTGGATGAAGATCGTCGATCTTCATTACAGAACAATGAGGCAGCCAAAAAATGGTCAAAGGCCACTTTTGATCACCATATCAACCTTCGATCATTCAACGAAGGTGACCTCATCCTCACTATGGAAAATTCGAGTTACTATGACATGGACCTTATATCATCCAACATTACCTTACTAAAGGCGCATACGTTCTAGCCTCCTCCAAAGGCCACCCTCTCAAAGAACCCATCAACAGGTTGTACTTAAAGAAATTTTACGCCTGAGCGTAGCCATTCTACCCTAGGATTTTTTTATTTTTTGTACATTTTTGTAGAGTTTTTTAATCTTCTTTCATCCATACCTCACGTCTAATATATCACTCGTGTTATTGATAGATTCCACCCCCATCGACCTACCACATCAATTACACCGACAGAGCTAGCAATTAGACACAGAATCTCGCTTTGGCTGCTTGGGCCCTCTATTCAACCTCACATGAACTGCTCCACTCTAGTGGAATATGTTTAGGCTCAGCCACCAACAATCAAGAAGAATACACCGCCGTCATTGGTCTCCTCGGTGAGGCCATCCATATCCATATTCATCATCTTAGCATTATATTAGATTCCCAACTAGTTGTCCTCACGCTCAATAATGTGTACCATGTTCGCAATCCTTGCCTCTTCTGCAAATACCTGCAAGTTAGACTTTTATCTCGACCTTTTGATTCCATCACATTTACACATATTCCAAGACAATTTAATAAAAAATAAGATAACATGGCTAACCTAGTGTTACATTGGCACTTATCACATCAAGCTACCAATACGCATACATCAAACATCAATAATCTGTCACAACATATAAATTAGACATCATCAACAAAAACACAAAACACATGTAAACATCAACAAGATCCCAAAATGTATATCCATATATATATATCGGTTAAAAGTGCCATCCAAATGTTTACAAAAAATATATCATACATATACAACATCCGTAGGCTGATGAACCACCTCGCCCCTATAGATACAAAACTGGTGCCACTACACCAAATAGGCTCGCAGGCCTATATAAATACCACACAACATATAAATACATACAGAGACACTCATGGTGCCTCTAGAGAATCACCACCTAGTCCCCTCTCAAGAGGTGGTGCCCCACCCACTATCGGTCCCTCCGAACCTGGAGGTAGCTGCCCAGTCATCGCAACACCTGCTACTGCTGCTCTCCAGACCACAGTCCACCACACCAACTGAACCCCCCCACACTTCTCTAGGACGCCCTCATCCTGGATCCAATACCACATGCCCTCGGGCACTCCTTATAGAACTCCCTCCAAGCGGCGATGAATATCCTCAAACTCTCCCTTAGTCTCCGTCGGAGGAGCGTGTGATGGCCCTACACCAGGGTCATCAAAATGGTTTCTCCTAGCTGCTCTCTCATATTCAATAGGCCTCGCCTCAACATCCTCTCGTTGTCGTCTCTCTCCTACCCGCGACTCTCCCCGTGGAGGTCTCACTGGCCCCTGGCGAGCCGGTGCCCTAACCATCTCCACCTCGTGCCCACGAGGCCCCACATCTACACATACAAGAAACAAATGATAGAATCAACATCCACCCATACATAAAAATATACATGCTATACTATCTACAAAATAACAATATCACACCATACCTCTTTGATCGAACACCTCTCCTGGAGGTAACACCATCTCTGAATAATCTCGGAAGTCCACCTTGAAGTATGGGTATCGCAGTATCTGTGGCATCTAACGCCACACCTATGGAGCCTCAGCCATGAAATAGTGGCTGCCCTCCCCACCACTATGGTGAATCAAAATCATCGACAACCGCCGCAGTCGCGGCTCTTGCACACCAGGTGCACCCAACAACACTCTCGGGCACAACATAGGAACCCTCTCCAGAAACCATGCCATCGATATTGACCCAAAGGAAAACTCCCCTGAGTCTATAGCTCGACACCTGTCTAGCTTCCCTACCATCTTGGCATGAAACATCAAGCCCCAGGAAAAATTCTCTCCTGCCAGTGCCCTCTCCATAATCCTCAGCTGACCACCACTGATCCACTGAGTCGCGAGGGACCCATATACCCTCACAACCATCACTACCACACAACAATGAACCATGGCATCCATCACCCCAATACTCACCACAGATCCTGACATGAATTTCTCCATCGTACTGTACCTCCGACCTAGGACATCCAACTACCCGTCCCCAAGTACTACGGGCTCCGCCGGTAAGGGAGTTCCCCGAAAAGGGAGCCTTGTCAAGAAATATACATCCTCCACCGTAGTGAAGGTCAACTTCTCACCCCACACCATAAAACGATGTAGATCTTGACTCCACATCCAAATCAAGAACTGCAGGAGGTACTCCTGGGCCCATATTAGGGGGCACTCAAAGAACTTCAACAACCCACACACTGCCAAAGTGTCACGAACTCTCGACTCCTCATTGGTCATGGCTTGCCGCAACTGGGACCAATATCTCTCTCTCTAGTGAATCAACATCATCCAAATGATCACCTGCTTCCACATATATAGTACTTGATCAGCCATCTCAAACATACAAACATCAAAATCTCCAAAAAAGATCAATTTTTACACCTTTCAGCTTTGCCTCCAAGGCACAACTTTTTTACCCCATAGGCACGCACACATGCGCACCTATTCATCCATCAGTCACACACTCACGTGCGACTATTGGCCACACAAATGCGCATTCATGTGCCCCTATCGCACACACATGAGTGCATCATAACGCGCATGTTCACTACACAACAACGCACACATACACAACTGTTAGAATTACAGATGCACATGCATGCGCTGATGTGCCTTGAATAGGCACTAATGCCATGCACACCTGTTCTCCCCATTAGGGCGCCCCCACGCACGGATGTCAAAATTACAGGCGCACACCCATGCATGCAACTTTCTTGATTGCTTGCGCACTAGGGGACCCACACCTACAAAAACCCCTATACGACCCTCCGTACAAGCCCTGCCCAAAAACATAAACCCTAATTCTATGTAGGATGATACAACAACTAACCTGAAGCTCGCTGGTCTTGAATTGACTGCCTCGATCTCCCAAAATCTCCAAAACTCCTCTAAACTTTCTCGTCCACTCAATAACACAACAGGTACAAATGAGGTGGCATTGTGGGCCCTACAACTATATATAGTCCATTTTTCCAAACTCCCAAACTCAATTCAGGGAGCTCCAGGTGTCCATTTTTCGATCCGTTTTCAGCCACAGGATCAACACCCCGTCATCTACACTATGACATTCCTCGGGCCACTTTTCATCCTTATCCCCCGGGGGACATTTCCCTAATATTCCACTCAGGTACGCATGCTTACATTATTGAATAACCGCTATATGATCTTTCCCTTCATATATTGTTCACGTCGGGTATTTGTTTTTCATGTGTGCAGGTACTTGATCATCATATCTCAACAGTCTTCATTTAGGTATATCCTCAACACTGGCATGTAGTCATTCCCTCTGAATATCAAGATGCATCTCCCAGTCACACCCTTCGATTTTTAGCTCTAGGATCCCTATATCTGGCTTTGTAGTACCTTCACCTCCACCACATTTCGATACTGTCACCCGATAGCACTCTCACCCACATGAGTTGTCCCATTCATCGTCCCCCCCCAGGCACTTTGACACTCATGTTGTTCTCACCATTTAGGGATGGGAGTCCCGATAGTCTTACATCATGTCGCGAATCAATCACATACTCCTTCTCCTCATTTTACTAGCCTACCCAATGGACTCCCAGGGTACTTCCTCACGGTTTTATTTTGACTGCACTCCTGCAGCATCATTAACCATCCATTTCATCCACCATCAATTTTCCCATCTGCATATTTCCCTCCATACATTTCCCTAATACAGAAACCTGTCTATGGGGCCCCAACCCTCCACTTGTTTTCCAAACAACTTGCGCCATCCTCAGGCCAAGACATCTTACACTGGGGCACCCGTTTCTGTATCTGCATTATTATCCCACCTTATTTTTTTAATTCTTTTTGTAATTGGACAAATCTGTTGTTTCCAACATTTTACATAGCTTTTTTTCGTCACCTTTGGCGACCTTCTTCCTTTTTTGGCAAACGCAACCCATGTTGACCTTGGTTGGGGAATTACTTATCACCTACTCCTATTGACATCGTCCATAAACCCTGAGTATCCCACATGCCACCTACCTCTGCTCTCTGAGTTTGTTCACTTTGTCCCGTCTTTGACACAACTTATCCCACGTCTGGTTATCCCCCTGACACTCGACCTAGTTGTATGGTTGCTGCCACTTATACTTCACATATATCCCCAACCAAGGATAGTCTTGAGTCTCACCGCATCTTGATAGCCTTGAATTGTCCTCTGCGGTGAGACTCATCTTCACCAACACACCACTTCAGTTATTGTCTTACAAATTTTTTGAGTTACATGACATGATCATGGGGCATGCCCGCCGCATTTGTACACAATTTGTTTTTCACATCTTGCAAAAGGTTGGGTACTATAGGTTCCCATCGCCCTCCAACGGGTTACTCTTAATACTCTCATTATCGCTCTTTATTATAATGGTACTCTCAGTAGAAGAAACATTGAAGAATTTTGGCTATACATATGCTCCTAAATTCATCCATCAGGGGGCATTTGTTATCACTGAAATTTCATTCGCAAATGGTTACAGGAATCTAACATCTTCAAACAACTATTAGTTCACCCATGGACAAAAAATGACCAAAAAATCATTTCCAAAAGGTCCAAAACTATACAATCAATTATAAAATCAGCATGTGCTAAGGACATATAGGAAGCGCGTGCATGTGCACCAGTCGAAAATGCCCAAAAAGCGCACATGTGACCGATGCACGACTGTGGACGCAAAAATCCGCACACACCTCAGAACGATGCATTTATGATATTGGTTGGCCTCCCACCCACTTCTAGTTTAGCTTCCAAGTCAATTTGACATCCAAATCTCGACTGAATCCAACTGGGTGGCTGGTCAAAAACCTAAAGGTTCCCTAAATAGCCCCTTGTTCAAACTAAAAGCTGGTTGAATAATACCTCAAAGTTATGCTATAAAAAGAGGCCATGGGTGCACGACATGAGAAGAGGAATTCATTTGTATTGTTATGCTGCTGATATTCTCTTGGCGGATCCTCTTTCCTCATCAAGAGCATGCTAGCACCATTTCACTTAGCCATTCATATCACCTCTAGATTGAATGTGCTTTGGATTCTCTTAACCATTTCATTCTAGTTCCTCATTTATAAGAAGAGCTCAATATTTGGGGGTCCAAGAGCCCTCCCTTGGAGGAAGAGGGGACCCAAAGTCTCCCTTTCTCTTTGGTGTTTTCTTTCCACTAATACAATCCTTTCCATTGGTGACATGAGCCTTGTTTGTTTCTTGTTCTTATGTCCTTATTCTCTATAGTTTAATTGTTTTTATCATTCTTAGTTTAATTCTTTTCTTATCTTTTATGTTTTACACTTCTAATTCTTTCCTCTACTGCTGTATTGCCTAGCTAACCCAACTGGGCTTGTAAGCACCTCTATTTTTCTCATTTAGGTGACAAAAGAGGCACAACACACATATTTGAATAAAAAAGGCGCTCCCCCTCTTTAGAATCTGTTGGTTGTTCTGGTAGAATTGTTGCGGTCGTGACAATAGCAGTGTGGTCTGTTTCGATGATCTGTCTTCTATCAGTATTTTTAGAATAAAATTTTGAATCAGGGTTCGGCTCCTTGTATTTTATCTCAGACACCAATGATTGTTTTGAGAGACATTCATCGATGTTGTGCCAAGGGAATTTGTGTAAATCACACCATTTTCCAGTGTCCTTCTTTGTCTTTCCGTGACCCTTCTTTTCCTGTGGCTTGGACCAGTTTTTAGTATGTTGTTTGTTAGGGTTGTCTTTATCATACTTTAGTTTTTTCGGATTTGCAGACCCAAACTCCCATTTTTTATGGTGCTTAAACTCATGCTCGATTTTAACAACATATCGATAAACATAACTGAGTGATGAGATATATAGAAAATCCATTTCAGTTTGGATGTATCTGTGTAGAGCCCCACGATATTTCATAACCAAATGTTGTTCAGAGTCTTTGATACCCAACTTGGTGCACAAGGTATGGAAGGTATTGGTGAACTCCATAACTGCTTGGTCCCTTTATTTCCGCAGTGTGGTCAATCTCTTGTACTGGTCCTCATAGTTGCCAACATGGTAATATTGTTCCTTTACTGCATCCACAAAAAAATCCCAAGTGGGCTTGACCCCATATATTCGAGAATCCTCTATGGAAATTTGCTCCTAGTAAGTTTCCCACCAATGTTTTACATAGGGGAGAGCCTTAAGGAGTGCGAAGGTGATCTTTTCCATATCAGATAAATTATGAATAGAGAAATAACCTTCTAGCAGATTTAACAATTTTTCTAGGGCATCCACATCTATCTGTCCTTCAAATATGGGAGCATCAAAATTAACTTGTACCTTGAAAGGAGAGGTGCTTCAAAAGTGGCTTCTTGACGAAGACACTCATGTTTTTATCAACCGACATTGAAGGACGTGTGAAAAATTCTCCATCATTTCGTCCCTTTGTCGCATGAGAGCTTGCTCAAGCAACATATTAATAGAATTGTCTGCTCTGTCGTTTTTATTTTCTTCCTCCATGGAGGGTTTCTTGGACATGCTCGAGATATTTTCTTCAAGAGAGACAAGCTTGAGACCCAACTTTCTATACTTGGACCTTGTTGGGGGAATGCACTAAAAAATGATCAAGAGCAACCTGCTCTGATACCACTGATTCAGATTATTTTCAACACATAATGAGAGCAGAGATATGATAAAGCAATGTAAAAAGATATCTCGGATATCCAATAATATCACATAAATATATCAAATATGCAACCATAAACACAGAGATACATTAATACACAATCTTTTAGTAATGAGTGAAAATGTACGAAGACTGTAAAAATACAAAGTGAAAGACTCGTTAGAATGGTGGAATCTTATCTTTGAGAAGAGATGTGTCTGCTACTTTCATTAGCAAGAATATGATTTTACAATGAGGCTCCAAAGGCATTTTTATCATAAAGAAAATAAAAAACCCTAACCCCATAAGATGAAAATCCAATAGTTTTGTGTACCCCGTTTTGGGTAGTTTGGTGTATCAACTTCCCCAGGGTGTAACTTTGGCATACGATCTCCGTTTGGGGTGCACGATAGCTCGTTAGAAAGATATCGTCGAGGAGATTCATTTTGGGGGCTCAATAAGAGCCTTTTAATATCACTGAGAAGCTCAATCTGGAAAAAACATTCATTTAGGCCCTCAAAATGGCCCCGAAAGTTAAAAACGGCTAAAAATAGTAAATTACCAAAATTACCAGAAAATTGTTTTGAGCCAATTGGAAAAGGTGGGTTTCCATCGATATAAACCTACGTCAATACTACCTCTTTAGGAATCAATGATATCCATTGCGTTGAGTTCCTGGGTGAGAGGGAAAAACATTTTCTCAATCTGCATCTTGATGAGATGCTTTCCTTGTTGGAGAATTTGCGTTGCTTAGCTTGTTGAAGGTTGTCATGAATATGTGGATGGAAGGGTTGGATATTTTTAACCAGTCTAGCTACATGAGATTCCTGTGTGCAGAAGGAATCTTTAAATTTTGCTGCAATCTTGTCGACCTGCTTCTGTTGGATAGAGGGTGATTGGACTAAGGCTGTAGTGGTGTTCTTCTATTCACGCTTTGAACATACTGTGAAGAAGCTAAATTTTGTAGTATGAGAAAATACCTTGCAAAACTATTTAGGTGGGACAATAGTTGGAATTACCTCTGGTATACTGTAGATATGACCCCCTAGAGTAACAATGACACTACGAGTTCAAGACTCATAAATATCATGGCACTTCCACATATATGGTTGGCCTAAGAGAACATAACAAACATCCAGAGGGGAAACATCACATAATACCTCATCCTTGAAGGGATGGATGTCATATGAAAATTGACACTGCTAACTGACACAAATATCTCGTCCCTCGTGAAGCCACTCGATGTTGTATGGTTGCGGGTGTGGTGTTGTTGACAATCCCAACTGTTTGATGACCTCTGCTGAGATGGGGTTCTTATGGATTATTATATCAACAATAAAATGTAGTGGGGTCCCCTTCACCGACATCTGTGAATGAAAAAGGTTCTCCCCCTCTTTAGAATCTGTTGGTTCTTCTGGTTGGATTGCTATGGTTGCGGAAATAACAATGGGGTTTGCGTCGATGATCTGTCTTCTATCAATATTTTAAGAATCAAATTCTGAATCAGGGTTTGACTCCTTGTATTTTATCTCGACCACCAATGACTATTTTGAGCGACATTCATTGGTGTTGTGCCCAAGGCTTTTGTTAAAATCACACCATTTTCAATTGTCCTTCTTCGTCTTTCCATGACCCTTCTTTTCCTGTGGCTTGGACTGGTTTTTGGGATGTTGTTTGTTAGAGCCTTCTTTATCATACTTTGGTTGTTGCGGATTTGTAGACCCAAACTCCCGTTTGTTCTGGTGATTAAACTTCTGCTCGATTTTAACAACATATCGATAAGGAAAACTGAGTGATGAGATGTCCAGAAAATCCATTTCAGTTTGGATGTATCTGTGTAGAGCCCCATGATATTTCAGAACCAAATGTCATTAGGTGTCTTTGATACCCAACTTGGTGCACAAGTTATGGAAGGTATTGGTGAACTCCATAATTTCTTGGCCCCTTTCTTGCCATAGTGTGGTCCATTTCATGTATTGGTCCGCATAGTTGCAAATAGGGTAATACTGTTCCTTTACCCCATCCACAAACAAATCCCAAGTGGGATTGATCCCATATATTCTAGACTACTCTTTGGAAATTTACTCCCAGTAATTTTCCCACCAATGTTTGACATGGGGGAGAGCCTTAAGGAGTGTGAAAGTGATCTTTTCCCCATTGAATAAATTATGAACAAAGAAATAACCTTATAGCAGATTTAAGCATTTTTCTAAGGCATTTGCATCTATCTGTCCTTCAAATATGAGAATATCAAAATTAACTTGTACCTTGAAAGGAAAGGTACTTCCAAAGTGGTCGCTTGATGAAGACGTTCCTGTTGTGATCAACATGCATTGAAGGATGTGAGAAAAATTATCCATCATTTCGTCCCTCTGTCGAGTGAGAGCTTACTCAAGAAACATATTAATAGAATTGTCCGCTCTATCATTTTTATTTTCTTCTACCATGGAGGGTTTATTGGACATGTGAGAGCGATTGTATTCAAGACAGACAAGCTCAATACCCAACTTTCTATACTCGAACCTCATCGGGGACATGCACTGAAAAACGATCAAGAGCATTTTGCTCTGATACCACTGATCCAGATTATTTTCAGCACGAAATCAGAGTGGAGATATAATAAAGCAATGTACAAAGATATCTTGGATATCCAATAATATAACAGAAATGTATCAGAGATGCAACCATAAACACAAAGATACTGTAATACACAATTTTCTATTAATGAACGAAAGTGTACAAAGAATGTAAAAATACAGAGTGAAAGACTCGCTAGAATGATGGCAGCTTATCTTTGAGAAGAGATGTGTCTGCTACTCGCATTCGCAAGAAGATGATTTTACAATGAGGCTCCAAAGTCCATTTTACCATAAATAAAATCCAAAACCCTAACCCCGAAAGATGAAAAGCCAACAATTTTGTGGACCCCATTTTGGGTAGTTTGGTGTATCAACTTCCAAGGGGCGTAACTTTGGCATACGATCTCTGTTTGGGGTGAAAGATAGATCTTTGGAAAGGTATCATCGAGTAGATTCATTTGGGTCTCAATAAGAGCCTTCAACTATCTTTGAGAATCTCTATACTGAAAAACCTTCATTTAGGCACTCAAAATGGCCCAAGAAGTTAAAAACTGCTAAAAATAGTAAATTACCAAAATTTCCAGAAAATTGTTTTGAGCCAGTTGGAAAAGGTGGGTGGCCACTGATATCCACCTGGATAAATCCTACCTCCTTAGGAAGCAATGGTATCCATTTATTTGAGTGCCCAGGGGAGAGGGAAAAACGTTTGTTGAATCTGCATCTTGATGAGTTGCTTGCCTTGTTGGAGAAGTTGTGTTGCTTAGCTTGTTGAAGGTTGTCACAAACCTGTGGTTGGAAGGGTTGGAATTTTTTAACTAGTATGGATACATGAGATTCCTGTGTGCATAAGGAATCTTTACAATTTGATGCAATCGTGTCAACCTGCTTCTGTTGGATAGAAGGTGATTGGTGTGGGGTGAAAATATTGATGTATTAATTGCATTGTAGTACTTTCCCAACCATTTAATTTTTCAATCCAGATTCATAGACTTACGAAGCACACACACTATATGTGTAGGACTGAAGTAGAACTAATCTAATTTAATTTGCTGAAATCAAATTAATCTAGGAAAGCATTGAAACACTAACTAGGAAAACAATAAATTGCATAAGGGAAAAACAATACAACATGTGAAGATTTGAATGACAATTGACATATGTGAGCTCACACAATAAATCAATCTCAAATTATATTACAAGAAGCATGAAAGAATAACAATGAAAGAATCAAAGTTAAGAATCCCCTTCTAAGACTTCGAGCTAATCTAAGGCTAATCTCTCATCTCTACCGCCCAAATGAAGAGAGGACACTCTCTTTTATACATTAGAGTCTTGAAGATAAGATAAGAGTCTCATAATTATAGATCCACTATTATCTCAACCACTTTCCTATTATTACAAGATATGATCCCTTCAAATCCTCCACACATCTCTCACAAATCTTGGATAAGATATTCCATCAAAATATCCATGATCTTCTCCTTTGAATATTCTTGAATGATTGTCCCAAATATTCTTCAAATCTTCAAAGCTTGAAGATGAAATTCGAATTTGAGGCTAGGTGGTAATATTTGACTTTGTTGAAATCTTCAAATATACCTGTACACATCATAAAACTCATCCAACCTTGAAATATAATGTAAATATGTTAATTTTCTAATATTTAATCATAATTCACTTATAATACTAAAATGAATAAAGTGGAAAATAACAAGGTGAAACCCAAATGTATGTATGGAAATGGTATAATAAATGGTTAATGGGACAATGGAATGTAATGAATAATGAAGGAAAAGGTGGATGAAAATACAACATTTATGAGGCCTAACATCCCCCTCAACTGAACTTGTTGCATGTCCTCATGCAACCATGCATGGATATTCTGAAGAACCTTTGGCATTTGAACTTTGGTTTTGATTGATGATGTCTTTTTAATAAGGAATATTTGCAGGATGTAAAATACATGTGTAACAAAATGTAAAATACATGTGTAACATCATGTAATACATGTGTAACAACATGTAATACATGTGAAATTTTCTTATGGTTGGTTCTTGTGTGACAACCATGAATACAAAAGATGAAATTTTCTTATGGTTGGTTCTTATGTGACAACCATGCATACAAAGAATGTTGGTTCTTATGTTAACAACATTCATTTCACTTATTTATTTTCTTGCTGCAATAATTTAGCCATATACTCACTGCAAATAATAAGCTATTAATGCGCATAAAAGAGCATCACTGAGTATAAGAAAGCCTTTTCTCTATCTTTTATGAATCATGCCAATATGTATATCAATGCATATGAAGCAAAGTGAAATAGGGGATCGTTGGAAAAGAAAATTTGGTAAACAATAAATGAGATGAAAAATGGAGTGATAATAGTGGAAAAATGGAATACTGGTAGTGAATAGGTAGTGAATATATCCGCCCCCCGCCCCAACTAAATTGGTTGGATGCCCTCATGAAACTTAGTGTAGGTCATGGAAGGAAAGAGAGCATGGCAAGGAAATTTTCCAAAATATTCATGTCAGGATATAAGGAATTATGTGATTAAAGCTTAGAAAACAACATACCTCCACTCACCTAAAAAATAGATGAACTATGCAATAGAAATGTAGTTGTTGCGGCTGCTGGATCAGGAAAATGGATCAGGAAAATGTGACTAGAGCAGTAGCTGCAACTGTTATAGCAAAGAATATGTGACTGTGACTGTTGGAATATGGAAGGTGTCACTACTGCAAGATCATGAAAATGTAACTACGACTGTAGTTGCACTGTTGTACTGTAACTGTTGTAACTGAAACTACTATAACTGTTGAATCAGAGAATGCGAAGTGGAGGGATCTGAACTGCTGTTGATAAATCATGGAAAAGAGGAAGTATGAAAGTGGACGGTAGTACTCTCATATAAATGAAGTCATGTTGTTGTTATTGCTGAGGGAGACAAAAAAAAGCATATAGTCTTCACTTGCTACAAACCCGATGGTACAATTCTAATCATGCGAAAGGATGTGTCGATGTTGACCAAGAAGAGAAATCATTGGATTTCCAACCATTGATGAATGTCGTTAACCAATGTGAGGCAACTCACCATTGATGTCAATGAGAGCCAAGGTACCCGAGTACATCTTGCGAAGTGTGAATTGATGTGCTGAGGTCGAGCCACTTGGAAGATCTGATGATCAAGGGACATTGATGTATTCCCATGATCGTCAGCGAGAGAACTTGCCATTAAGGCATGCAAGCCTCTAGGTACTCAAAATGGTCTGTAGTCTATTTCCCAGATAAGGTGCTGAGGTCGATGGGGCAAGACTGTTGAAAGGTGGGCCTTAAGGAATCCCACATCA
>ML783955.1:63984-78299 GCA_009831015.1 Picea engelmannii | reverse complement strand
CATGTGAAATTTTCTTATGGTTGGTTCTTGTGTGACAACCATGAATACAAAAGATGAAATTTTCTTATGGTTGGTTCTTGTGTGACAACCATGAATACAAAGAATGTTGGTTCTTGTGTTAACAACATTCATTTCACTTATTTATTTTCTTGCTGCAATAATTTAGCCATATAATCACTGGAAATAATAAGCTATCAATGTGCATAAAAGAGCATCACTGAGTACAAGAAATCATTTTTTCTATCTTTTATGAATCATGCCAATATGTATATCAATGCATATGAAGCAAAGTGCAACACAGGATCATTGAAAAATAAAATTTGGTAAACAGTAAATGATTCGAAAAATGGAGTGATAATAGTGGAAAAATGGAATACTGGTAGTGAATATACTGGTAGTGAATGAAATCTAGTTGTTGCGGCTGCTGGATCAGGAAAATGGAACTGGAGCAGTAGATGCAACTGCTGGAGCAAAGAATATGTGACTGTGACTGTTGGAAGATGGAAGGTGTCACTACTGCAAGATCATGAAAATGTAACTGCGACTATAGTTGCAATGTTGTACTGTAACTGTTGTAACTGCAACTACTATAACTGTTGAATCAGAGAATGTGAAGTGGAGGGATCTGAACTGCTCTTGATAAATCATGGAAAAGAGGAAGTATGAAAGTGGATGGTAGTAATCTCATATAGCTGAAGTCATGCTATTGTTAATGCTGAGGGAGATAGAAAAAAGCATATAGTCTTCACCTGCTACAAACCCAATGGTACAATTCTAATCATGCGAAAGGATGTGTCGATGTTGACCAAGAAGAGAAATCATTGGATTACCAACCATTGATGAATGTCGTTAACCAATGTGAGGCAAATCACCATTGATGTCAATGAGAGCCAAGGTACCCGAGTACATCTTGCGAAGTGTGAATTGATGTGCTGAGGTTGAGCCACTTGCAAGATCTGATGATCAAGGGACATTGATGTATTCTCATGATCGTCAGCGAGAGAACTTGCCATTAAGGCATGCAAGCCTCTAGGTACTCAAAATGGTCTGTAGTCTATTTCCCAGATAAGGTGCTGAGGTCGATGGGGCAAGACTGTTGAAAGGTGGGCCTTAAGGAATCCCACATCAGTCAACGCGAGTTTTTATAAAAATATTGGTAGGACTAAAAGATAGATCTCAGTAGCAACAATGTGTATGGCAAGGCAATGTAATCATGGAAAGGGAGATAGTTTTATTTTGAAGGAAAACTGGAAAGGCAAAAATGAACTGAAAAAGATAAAGGAAATGATGTATGCAACTCATAAAGATAGGGATGTGCGAATTCATGATGGATAAGGCAATGAAAGATGGATTCAACACAGGGATGATCAATGTAGTGACAAGGAGTAATTTGGGTAAGCATATCATGACGTAAAATGGTTTATGAATAGGTGTAGTAACAACATGTTACAAATACAAGAGTAACAACATGTAAAATACATGTGTAACATCATGTAATACATGTGTAACGACCTCTTCAAAAAATGTATAATGAAGATCAACTCCTTCAAACTATTTATCAAAGCATTTTTTTCTAAAAAAAGTTGTTATTCATGAAAAATCACTTCAGCAGCAAAATTGATGGTCATTGAACCTAAAAAACATTAGTATTAAACCTACAATCAAACATGTGAGATCATTGTAAATTGCAGAAATTAGTACGGAGGCGAGCAAATTGAATTTCAAAAATAAAGTGCAATTTTACCTCTCGCCCTTGCTATTTTTCTCGTTGATTGTTGTCAAAGTGACTTTGAAGAAAACAAATTATCGTGAAGCGTAAAAAAACATGCACTTGTATTATTTTCAAGAAGTGAATGAAAGGTCCATTTGTAATTTTCATAATTTTACAATTTTTATGTATTTTCCATTCATAGCTTTATAATTTTTATGGTTTTAGTTTTATTCTGATAATCCACACGCAAAGATAATGCAAAGAAAATAAAAATAAAGCATTCAAAATCAAAGTCGGATCTGCATTCTTCGACATTCATTGCAAAGCGTGTAAGAGCACTATGGTCTTACTTTCAACAAATCTTCAAGCCACGGAAGTTTGGAAAGTGTAAATATGTTGCTTAGATTCACTGTCAAAGTTATGCAAGCAGTGGGAAATCAATTTGCCGCGTAAAGCACAATTGCTTTGTTGTATGATTAGACTTGTACATCGTTAGATATAATGAAATTTTTGAAGCATAGTGTTCCAAAGCATCCAGTAATAATCATCAAGCAAACATTCCTGGCATAAAAAACATTAGTGTAATGAAGCATTGTGTATAATAGAGATATTCAATGAGCATGAGAAAATAATCATCTTTCTGCATAAAATTCAGCATAGGCACAATGATCGACATAAAGATCTTGGGCCAATTTTCAGTTTCTTTTCTGATGAAAAATACTTTGCAAGCCACACCATCTCTTCTAAGACATGATCCCGATGTGTTCTTGAACGTAATGACAATGTACGGCCCCCTCCCTGTCGTGTTGAAGTTGTCTACTAATGCAAAACTTAAGAAAATTCATCATTCATTGCATAAGCAATTGCATTGTGAGCCACACGTCCATATGTAAAGTTTTTCTTCCCATCTCTCCTGGATGCCACATCATGTAAAACAAAAAACAACCGATTAATTTCAAATCTGAAAGCAGATACGATCATCTTGAACCCTGATTGGAGGGCTACGTACTGGTTGTTTACTAATACAGGATGATGCGTTGGATCAAACAAATAAAACCGTGCTGCCAATAATAGGCAAGCCTAACATCCCCCCAGAGGCCTACAACGCTCAAGAAAAAATAACATCTTAGATGCTCTTTTGTGAGAGAAACATACCCGAAAAAACATCATTTAGGGCCTCAAAATGGCCCCGGAAGTTCAGGACCCTAAAAAATTGCTAAAAATAGTAAATTGCCAAAATTGCCAAAAATCTGTTTTGTGCCATTTGGAAAAGGTGGGTGGCCACTGATATCCACCTGGATCAATCCTCCCTCCTTAGGAAGAAATGGTCTCCATTGCATTGAGTTCCCATGGGAGAGGGAAAAACATTTGTTGAATCTGCATCTTGGTGAGCTGCTTGTCTTGTTGGAGACGTCGCGCTGCTTAGTTTGTGGAAATCTGTCATGAACCTGTTGTGGTTGAGGCTGCTCAAGAAGCCGAGATACATGAGAGGATGATGTGCAGAAGGAATCTTTGTACTTTGCTGCAGCCTTGTCGACTTGCTTCTGTTGGATAGAAGGTGCTTGGGGCAAGGCTGTAGTGGTTGCAGTGTCCTTTTGTTCTCCTTTTGAACAGATAGTGGAGAAGATGAATTTTGTAGTATGAGATACTACCTTGTGACATTGTTTAGGTGGGGCAGTAGTTGGAACTACCTCTGGTATCCTGTAGAGATGGCTCCCCAGAGTAATAATGACACTACAGGGTCGAGACTCATAGATAACATGGCGTTTCCACATATATGGTTGGCCAAAGAGAACATCATAGACATCCAGTGGGACAACATCACATAATACCTCATCCTTGAAGGGTTGGATGTCGTATGACAATCGACACTGTTGGTTGACACAGAGATCTCGTCCTTGCCGAAGCCACCCAATGTTGTATGGCTGCGAGTGTGGTGTTGTTGACAATCCCAACTGTTTGACGACCTTTGCTGAGATGAGGTTCTTCTGGCTTCCGCTATCAACAATAAAATGCAGTGGGTTCCCCTTCACCCACATCTGTGAATGAAAAATGTGTTCCCCCTCTTCAGGATATGTTGGTTCTTCTGGTTGAATTGTTGCGGTCGCAACAATAGCAGTGGGGTCTACGTCAATGATCTGTCATTTACCAATATTTTTAGAATCAGATTCTGAATCAGGGTTCGACTCCTTGTCTTTGATCTCGGCCACCAATGACTATTTTGAGAGACATTCATCGGTGTTGTGCCAAGGGATTTTGTGGAAGTCACACCATTTTCAGGTGTCCTTCTTTGTCTTCCCGTGACCCTTCTTTTCCTGTGTCTTGCACTGGTTTTCAGGAGATTGTTTGTTAGGGCCATCTTTGTCATACTTTGGTTTTTGCAGATTTGCGGACCCAAATTCCTGTTTGTTCAGGTGCTTAAATTTCTGCTCAATTTTAACAGCATATCGATAAGCAGCACCGAGTGCTGAGATGTCCAGAAAATCCATTTCAGTCTAGATGTATTTGTGTAGAGCCCCACGGTATTTCAGAACCAAATGTCACTCAGAGTCTTTGATACCCAGCTTGGTGTGCAAGGTATGGAAGGTATTGGTGAACTCTGTAACTATTTGGCCCCTCTCTTGTTGCAGTGTGGTCCATCTCATGTACTAGTACTCATAGTTGCCAACAGGGTAATACTGTTCTTTTACCGCATCCACAAAAAAATCCCAAGTGGGATCGACCCCATATATTCCAAACCCCTTTGTGGAACTTTTCTCCTAGTAAGTTTCCCACCGATGTTTGACATGAGGGAGAGCTTTAAGGAGTGCAAAGGTGATCTTTTCTTTGTCGGAAAAATTGTGAACAGAGAAATAACCTTCTAGCAGATTTAACCATTTATCTAGGGCATCTGCATCTATTTGACCTTCAAATATGGGAATATCAAAATTAACCTGTACCTTGAAAGGTGAGGTGCCTCCAAAGTGGTCGCTTGATGAAGATGCACCTGATGCTATCGACAGGAATTGAAGGATGTGGGAAAAATTCTCCATCATTTCGTCCCTCTATCGCGTGAGAGCTTGCTCAAGCAATAGATTGATAGGATCGTCTGCTCCGTCGTTTTTCTTTTCTTTCGCCATTGAGGGTTTCTTGGGTGTGCAAGAGCAATTGTCTTCAAGAGAGACAAGCTCGAGACCCAACTTGCTATACTCGGACCTCGTCGGGGACATGCACTGAAAAAATGATCAAGAGCAGCTTGCTCTGATACCACTAATCCAGATTATTTTCGGCATGAAATGAGAGCGGAGATATAATAAAGAAATGCACAGAGATATTTCAGATATTCAATAATATAACATAAATGTATCAGAGATGCAACCATAAACACAGATATACATTAATACACGATTTCTATTAATCAAAGAAATGTACAGAGACTGTAAAAATATAGAGTGAAAGACTCACTAGAATGGTGGCAGCTTATCTCTGAGAAGAGATGTGATGGATACTCGCATTCGCAAGAAGATGGTTACAATGAGGCTCTGAAGGCCTTTTTACAATAAATGGGAATGCCAAAAGTCCTAGACATCCAAAAACCTAACCCTAGGAGATGAAGCGCCAAAAGTCATGTGGGCCCAGTTTGTTTAAGTTAGTACATCCGTTTGGGTAAGTTAGTACATCAACTTCCAGCGGTCGTAACTTTTGCATACGATCTCCGTTTAGGGCGCACGATAGCCCGTTGGAAAGATCTATCTGAGGCCTACAACGCTCGAGACAAAATAGCATCGTAGATATATTTTGTGAGAGAAACATACCCAAAAAAACATCGTTTAGGGCTTCAAAATGGCCCCGGAAGTTCAGGACCTGAAAAAACTGCTAAAAATAGTAAATTGCCAGAATTGCCAAAAAGTCGTTTTTAGCCATTTAGAAAAGGTGGGTGGCCACCGATATCCACCTGGATCAAATTTAGCCATGTACTCACTGGAAATAATAAGTTATCAATGTGCATAAGACAACATCACTGAGTATAAGAAATCCTTTTCTTTATCTTTATGAATCATGCCAATATGTGTATCAATCGAAATGCAACAAAGTGTCGTTGGAAAATAAAATTTGGTAAACAGTGAATGAGATGAAAAATGGAGTGATAATAGTGGAAACATGGAATACTGGTAGTGAATATATTCCTCGCCCCCCATCTGAATCGGTTGCATGACCTCATGCAACTTAGTGTAGATCATGGAAGTAAAGAGAGCATGGAGAGGAGGTTTTTCCAAAATATTCAAGTCGACATATAAGGAATTGTGTGATTAAATATTAGAAAAGAACATACCTCCACTTACCCAAAAAGTAGATGTAGTTGTTTTGGTTGTTGTATTAGGAAAACATGACTAGCATTGTAGCTGCAAATGCTGTA
Organism: Picea engelmannii; assembly: GCA_009831015.1. NCBI lineage: Eukaryota > Viridiplantae > Streptophyta > Pinopsida > Pinales > Pinaceae > Picea > Picea engelmannii. The sequence goes on along the minus strand of ML783955.1, from coordinate 72,192 downwards.
ACCGCTAGAGAAAAGAATATATGATTGTGACTGATGGAAGATGGAAGGTGTCACTACTGCAAGATCAGGAAAATGGAATTTCTAATGCTGTTGCTACTGTAACTGTATCATGGGAAGTGAAGGACTCTGAACTGATACTACTGAACCATGAGAAATGTGGAAGGCAGAGAATATGAAACTGTGGTACTCTTATAGATATGAAATCAAACTGTTGCAACTGCTGAGGGGATCATGAAAAAGTGTATAGTCTTCACCTGCTACAAATCGATGGTACAATTCTAGTCATGTGAATAAATGTGTCGATGTCGAGCATGAAGAGAAATCATTGGATTATCAACCATTGATGAATGTCGTTAACCAATGCGAGACAAACTCATCAGTAATGTCAATGAGTGTCAAGGTACCCAAGTACATCTTGTGAAGTGCGAATAGATGGGCTGATGTCGAGCCATTTGCAAGATCTAATGATCAAGGGACATTGATGTATTCCCATGATTTCTAGTGAGAGAGCTTGCCATTAAGGCACGCAAGCCTCAAGGTACTCAAAATGGAACTCTATTCTATATCCCAGATAAGGTGTCAAGGTCGATGGGGCAAGACTGTTGAAAGGTGGGCCTTAAGGAATCCCACATCAGTCAACATGAGTTGATAAAAAGAGTGGTAGGACTATATATGTAAAGATCTCAATAGAAAGGGTTTATGACAAGGAAATGTGATCATGGAAAGGGGGTTTGTTTTATTTAGAAGGAAAACTAGAAACGCAAAAATAAATTGAAAAAGATAAAGGAATGTATGCAACTTAGAGAAATAAGCGTGTGAAATCATGAAGGATAAGGCAATGGAAGATGGCTTCAACACAGGGTTGACCAATCGACTTTTGAAGGAGAATTGGGATAGTGTCTCATCATGAAATTTGGCAAAATGCTGAAATATGGGTATCACAACATGGTGTATCAACATGGGCATTGTGTAACAATAAATATCAAGATGCACGAAAAGTTTCTATGTATCAGTAAACATCAAGATGCGCAAAATGTTGTTGTGTAACAAAAAAATGTTTCTGATGAGTAACATCTCCTTCAAGTTGTCTAGCAAACATGTTCTTATGAAAAATATCACTTCATCATAAAATTTGTTTGTCTTCGAACCTGAAAAAGCTTTAACACTAATCCTGCATAAAAACCATGAGATTTGCGAAAAAAATATCATGCAAATGCAACAAATCAAAGAAATAGACGGCATTTTTATACCCATTTCCCTTGCATACTTATTTGTATTAGCTGTATCAAATCTTCCCATGTGCATAATAACCAGTTGTTGAGAATTATCACTAAAGTTCAGGAATATGAAATACGCTGCTTGTCAAATTTACCCAAGAAATTAGTCAAGCTGCTCCATTGATTTTAATTATTTTTCTACATAATCAAACCTATACGTTATCAACTATATTGAACCTTCAGAGCATACAAGTCTCTTTGGAAAATATCAACCTATAAGAAAACACAAATGTCAATCCTGAAGAAAGTAACATAATGCCTGCAAAAATACATCAGTCATTGATGTCGAGAGCAAAAATATGTTATTAAAATTTTATTGACCGTGCCCTCCTAAATTAATACATTCTACCCATGGTTCTGAGTTATTCCCTTTAATTTTCTCCATCATGCATGCAATCAAAGCTTTGTCAAAAATAAATTAATACTACCCACAAAGGCCTCCTCCTTTAAGAATTGTTGAGAATAGTTTTCATTCATCGAAATGATTGCTGCCCGGATATAACCCCAAAATGAACTCGACAATACTATGGAAAACACTAAGTATATTACATTTTGTGATAACCCTTCCTTCGACATTGGGCAAGCTAAACTATCCAACATTGTATGTTTCTTTTGCTGGAAATGGAGGGGTTCTAGGTGTTTGCAAATCAAGGCATTCGAGGTGTTTGCAAATCAAGGCAGTTGTACCAAATTGAAGCATGGTTCTTTGCAACACGCTGACGTATATATTTGAACAACTATAATTGGTCTGACCTTTTACTATCACAAAGAGTTTCCATCCGCAAAGCAACTTTATTGCGCTCAAAGGGTGAGGACCAATAAGCTCTGCAAATGGAGGTAATGGAGATATTCATTATTGGGTTTGAGAAGTGTGTGCACAATCCTCACTCCATATAGTATCCACTCATTTCCCTACACATGACCAGAGAGAGTTAGCATTAATACAAAGGGAAGAATAGCTATATGAATGCATGGCTCTCAATAGTTACAAATACTCATAAATATAATGATAAGATGAGAGGATGGATATCCCTGGACAATGTTCCTTTTCGACTGGGCCAATCTTGTGTTTTTCTTGGTGAGGCACTGTCAGCTGCCATCCCACGTGCTTCAATTGTCCTTAGTGTGATCTGATCTACGTAAGGTTAAAGTCATTCCCAGATCATGAGGTACTTCCTTTACTTAGAGAGATGTAAGTCTCTTCCACAAGCACACATGAAACGCCAACTGTTCCATTTTTGAGAAACCCATCAATTGTTTGATTGAGAAAGGGATTGCCCAAATCACCACGCTCACAGTAGGTGAATGAACGTTGGCATAAATTTTTCCATGAGGCATCTTGTCAGGTGCTTTTGAATCAGTGCTGAATTACAGTGATTCGGAAGTACGAAGAACTACAAAACTGTAAGAAAACTTGGATCCTCACAAAGATTCTCCAGCCAACAATAAAAATTAAATGCAGAAAACCTGAATCATCACCTATATAGACAGGGATTAAGCCAATCACAGATTTAAAGAATAGAAATTTTAATACCAAACAGGTCACTTGTTCAAGTCATCCCAAGCGGCAAAAGCAAACGATGAGCTAGTTTGTCAGCAAGTTTCTTCTTGGCTCATTCCTGTACCTGCCCAAAATCAAATAAAGATCGAGAATAACAACTCCTTCCTTGCCACCCAATTGTGCACACAACACCCGAAAATTGGTTCCCCCAAGATCCAATGCATAGAAAAGACCTTTCATCTCCTATAGGCAGGTTGTCAATGTAGCTTAGGATCATCTTAAGCTTACTATCACCTTCGGAGGCCGAGCTTGCATTCATCTTGACGATCAGAGAATCCACAACATGCCTGAACTTGTGCATGGGAGTCAAACACTGGTCCTCGAAATCGCGGAGAATGGCGATCTTCCATTTCAACTTGTTCTCATTTTGAGCGTGACGTTTGGCATAGGCAGTGGCCGCACATGCTACAATGGTTCTGAATGCATACTTGCTTATGAAATTATCATCCCATAGGTTGGAATGATGATCACTTATGTGTCTTTGTATACCATCATCAGATACGGCAATGCTCAAACACATGCTCTTGGATTCAATAAGAAAATATATCAATCTGGTCATGATCGTAAGCATCAATAGAGCACAAAAATCCGGAGTGGTCGCATCCAATATTTATTCATTAATGGTGTCAATTTTTAATTATTTAATGGTGAAATGGCCGATCGCTTCAGGATCGGGACCGATTGTGAATTAATTGGTGCCGACATATTATTGATATCGACCTGTGGATAATCACAATCACGATCATGATTTGGTTCCTATTCTTCGGTGAATCCCTTCGAAGAAGTAACTACCTAATTTCACTTCAAATGGCTGCAACTTCATCACTGATATCTCAGCCCAATGTTAGGTAGCAATCAACTGATCAATATTTATTGCAAATGCCATTTCACAAACAGTTCAAAATTGTGTGTAGGATGGCAGAGGGTATGAATACCTCTATCAAAGCAACTGAAGACTGATAGATCCAAGTCCTATTGCACATTAATCAAATGTTCATGATTTGTTACTTCAGCCTACCCTTGTAGACGAAGGGCCATTTCAACTGCCTCTATAGCTGCATGTCTTTGTCGTCTTCACTGTGTAATACTCAATGCATGAGCCATGATGTAACATGGAAAGAGAAATCCAGCAGCTCGAAGAATGAAAGAGTGAAAAACGTTGTTGTATCCTCATCTCTTCCAGAACTAGTTATGGCAAGTGCATGTCGTAAAAGCAGAAGAACCATGAGAATCAATGCAACAGAACGGAAACATGATGAACCACTTGCATTGGATGATGCATATTCATCATATTCGGTTTCCAAAAAGTGTCTCTCTGCTACAACCATTGCAAACAAACGAGGCTCGTGTAGGTCCAGTTGTGCTTCAGATATCTCACAACTTGCCCCGATATCAAACATGATGTCTTCCAAATGAGTAGGGCGAGGGGAAGTATAGCCAGACTTGTATTGTTGATGGCATATCTCACACATGGTGTCTCCTTTCTTATTACACCAATGTTGTACATATGTCCTGTGCATTTCAAATTTATGATATATTGTTTTGTTTGTAGGGTTTTACTCCAAGTAAAAGTTCTCTAGCAGGTGGATAAATGTGTGAAAGGCTGAGATAGAAATAAGGTCGTAGACAAGAGGCCTGGAAATATTTAAATATTTTTCCGGTGTATCATTTAAATAGTATTGTTGTCATTCAATTAGAAATATGAACCAAACCAAAATTTCAAAAATGCAGTTCAATCGATTCCATGCACAGTTCAAACACTGTAACAACATGTAAAAACTCGGCTTTGTTTTATTCGTCTTTTTTTTTATTGTGTTTATTTTTAGGTCAAAGGATGGACGCAAAAACATTCATTCCTGAAATCAATTTAGACAACCTATTTTCTGATCCCCGTGATTGCACGAAGCGCGGAGGAGAGCATACTTATTTTTAAAAATATAAAAATTAGAGCAAAAAATTTGTTTTATTCGTCAGCCTACCTACTCTATGCTAATTGAAAATTAAAGATTAGTTACGTGTAGTCAAACTTCTAATGGAGCCAAGCACGCAACAGTAACAAAAATATATTCATGTGCAATTTTTCAAATGAAAGATAGAAATTTACATGAATAAACGAATTTTGTTGCTGTAACGACAAACTAACTAAGAAATAAAATTTATCTAATTGAGTGCTTACCTGGAACCATTGTTTGATAATGATTTCATAGGCGCATTTTTCCTCTCTCATATCTTCCTGTAACTCCTCTTCATCTTCCTCAATCTCCTGCTCAAATGATTGTTCGTCATCAAATATGTGGAGTTCTTCAGATGTTGAATCCTCTTATGTTGCTGGAGGAGTGTTTGAATCTTTAATTGTTGTCAAGATCTGCTCTTCCTAAGAAGAGGAGATCCCAACTTTCACGAGGATCTGAGTGATTAGTTCCAAGATGACACTCATTGTTAAAACATATTGAAAAAAGGGTTCTTACAACACCCAAAAATAAAAAAAATTGAAAGTCATACTTGTTGAAACACATACTCTTCATAGTTGCGGAAAACACACTTGCTACAATTGAAATTCACACTTGCAAAAAATGAAATTTGCGTGAGTTGAAATTCACTCTCTAGAGATAGCAGGGAGAACATGAGGAGTCTCCACTCAAGTAGCTGCTATGACCCCTTACCAACATATGTAAATTACACTTGCAGGAAATCAAACTAAACCTCAATCCATCGTGCTTCCTCGACAACGACGCCAAAATGTTAGGAGAAAATATTGTCGTTTAATTTCGTTGTAGTATTTTCCCAACTATTTAATTTGTCAATCCAAGGTTCGTAGGCTTACGAATCACACACACTATATATGCAGGACTAAAGTAGAACTAATCTAATCTAAATTGTTGAAATGAAATTAATCTAGGAAAACATTGAAAGACTAACTAGGAAAACATGAAATTAATCTAGGAAAACAATACAACATGTGAAGAGTTGAACGAAAAATGACATATGTGAGCTCACACAATATATCAATCTCAAATTATATTACAAGAGTCAAATGAAAAAGCATGAAAGAATAACAAAGCTAAGAATCAAAGCGAAGAATCCCCTTCTCCTAATTACAAGAGTAAATTATGAATTACATCCCTCAATTATGAATAACATGATCTCCAATTATGAATAACATGATGACTAACTCCCCCTTCATGAAGAGAGAGCACTCTCTTATATACATGAAAGTCTTGAAGAGTGTCATAATTATAGATCCACTATTCTCTCAACTTATTCCTTCAAATCCTCCACTCATATCTTGGATAAGATATCCTATCAAAATCTCCATGATCTTCTCCTTTGAATATGATTGAATGGTTGTCCCAAATATTCTTCAAATCTTCAAAGCTTGAAGATGAAATTTGAATTTGAGGCTAGGTGGTAATATTTGATTTTGTTGAAATCTTCACATATGCCTACACACATCATCAAACTCATCCAACCTTGATATATAATGAGAATATGCCATTTTTCTAATATTTAATCATAAATTCACTTATAATACTGAAATGAATACAATGGAAAATAATAAGGAGAAACCCACATATATTTATGAAAATGGTATGATGGAAGGTTAATGGGGCAATGAAATGTAAGGAATAATGAAGGGAAAGGTGGATGAAAATAGGACATTTCTGAGGCCCAACAGTATGCAACTCAGAAAGATAGGGATGTGTGAAGTCATGATGGATAAGGCAATGGAAGATGGCTTCAACATAGGGGTGATCAATGTACTGACAAGGAGTAATTTGGGTAAGCATATCATGACGCAAAATGGTTTATGAATAGGTGTAGTAACAACATGTTACAAATACAGGAGTAGCAACATGTAAAATATATGTTTAACATCATGTAATACATGTGTAACAACATGTAAAATACATGTGTAACAACCTCGTCATGAAATGTATAATGAAGATCAACTCCTTCAAACTATTTATAAAAGCATTTTTTTTGAAAAAAGTTGTTATTCATGAAAAATCACTTTAGCAACGAAATTGATGGTCATTGAACTTGAAAAACGTTAGTACTAAATCTGCAATCAAACATGTGAGATCATTGTAAACTGTAGAAATTAGTACGGAGGCGAGAAAATTGAATTTCAAAAATAAAGTGTAGTTTTACCTCTCGCCCTTGCTATTTTTCTCGTTGATTGTTGTCAAAGTGACTTTGAAGAAAACAAATTATCATGATGCATAAAAAAAAATGCACTCATATTATTTTCAGGAAGTGAATGAAAGGTCCATTTGTAATTTTCATAATTTTACAATTTTTATGTATTTTCCATTCATAGTTTTATAATTTTTATGGTTTTAGTTTTATTCTGATAATCCACATGAAAAGATAGTGCAAAGAAAAAAAAAACAGAGCACTCAAAATCAAAGTTAGATATGCACTCTTCGGCATTCATTGCAAAGCGTGTAAGAGCACTATGGTCTTATATTCAACAAATCTTCAATCCACGAAAGTTTGGAAAGTGTAAATATGCTGCTTAGATTCACTGTCAAAGTTATGCAAGCAATGGGAAATCGATTTTCCACGTTAAACACAATTGCTTTGTTGTATGATCAGAGTTGTACATCGTTAGATATAATGAAATTTTCGAAGCATAGTGTTCCAAAGCATCCAATAATAATCATCAAGCAAACGATCCTGGCATCAAAAACATTAGTGAAATGAATCATTTTGTATAATAGAGATATTCAGTGAGCATGAGAAAAGAATCAACTTTCTGCATAAAATTCAGCATAGGCACAAGGATCGACATAAAGCTCTTGGGCCAATTTTTAGTTTCTTTTCTGATAAAAAATACTTTGCAAGCCACACCATATCTTCTAAGACATGATCCCAATGTGTTCTTGAACGTAACGACTGTGTATTTCCCCCTCCCTATCGTGTTGAAGTTGTCTACTGATGCAAAACTTAAGAAAATTCATCATCCATTGCATAAGCAATTGCATTGTGAGCCACACGTCCATATGTAAAGTTTTTCTTCCCATCTCTCCTGGATGCCACATCATGTAAAACAATAAACAACCGATTAATTTCAAATCTAAAAGAAAATACGATCATCTTGAAGTGTGATTGGAGGGATACATATTGGTTGTTTACTAATACAGGGTGATGCATTGGATCAAATGAATAAAACTGTGTTGCCAATAATAGACAAGCCAACTAATCATCATTTTTTAAGTAAGTGGTTGTTAAGAACCAAACATCAATATAGCATAGAAAAACTTCAAGAAAAGTACTCAACGCCTTGAAAAAGAGATAATATCAGATAATAAGCCTCTTCGAGGGGGCAACCTCCTTTTACCCCACTTAAATGTTCAAGTACAAGAT
>ML783955.1:10568-48125 GCA_009831015.1 Picea engelmannii | reverse complement strand
ATACATCACCCCTACCAAGGACTGGTACTCACTAAATAATCTTTGAGCTGGTCCATTCAATGAGATCCATCTTGTATCAACATCCTTTAATAGCTTGTTTCCATTTGTAACACCGCCAACAAATTTTTTAAACTCTGAAAATCATTTGGGACTACAAGAAAAATATGCATAAGCCTCCCGTACAAGATCTTCAACTTTTGAAACCGATGGAAACTTGCTTACTATTTTAAATGCAAGATTCATCCTATGAGCCATACAATGAATACTCAACATATACAGTGAAGCTGATAGTTGTAGTCTAACACAAAGGCCATTCCTTTGTCCTTGCATTACTGATGCTCCATTCACTCCAACACATACCAACTTTTTTGTGATCATTAAAGGATCCGTACCACCACTTTCCTTCAAACTATTATTAACAAGTTCATAAATATTTTCAGCTGTAGAATTCTCCATCATTTTATGAACCCCAAGTAGATAGGAATGCCTAATATGGTCATTAACCATATAAATACTCATGCAAATCCATGAAGTGTTATTAATAGCCGTAACCTCATCCAAAGACAATGACACAAACCTAGCACTTGCAATCTTCTCTTTCATATCATCCTTTTCTACTTGAGCTAGATATTTTGCCCATTCCCAACCACTCGTTAAAGACTTATGAGAAGATGGAAAGTTTGGCATTTGAAGAAAAGATAGATATTTCATGTAATCTGGATAATCTCTCATAGGACACCCTTTAGATAAGATGTGAAATACAGTGCTTAATTGTATTGTCTTGGATAACAAATTTCTTTCCATTGTCTTTTCGAATAGAGATGTGATGGTTCCTCCACCTGCCTCAAGTTTTTGATTACTTATTAAATATCCATTATATTCATTAGCATATTTGACATGTCGACATTCCTCGGAAGATTTCCATCTGAAAATAGATTTCTCCTCACCATCTACAATTTTCTTTTCATACACCTTTCCTACATGCTTCTCAATTGTATCTAATTTCATCTGAAATGTCGTTGGCATGCCTAGTTTCCAACTACTTATATTGCATATAACTTTTGGTTTCTCTTTCTCATTTTTTTTGAGGTAATGGATCAATAAATGGAAATTTTGAGACCCAATCTAGTTGGAAGCCTCTCCCTATGTCCCATTGGCCCTTTTGTCTTTTCTGTGAATTGGTTGTGTTCTTTTCCAATGAAATATTTTCGACATTTGTACTACAAATTTCTAGTGAAAATGCATTTATCTCACTTTGATCACCGGAGGAACATATTTCCTTATCTATTATTTGAATATTAGATTCATTCTCACAAGAGTTGACATATCTTTCAGTGATAGGTTGCTCAAAAGAGATCGAAGCATGAAGAGAATGTGGATCCTTGGATTGAGGTCTTTGAAAATATGATGATATATCATTTTGTCTTGATCTTTTTTTCTCATGATCAGTGTTTGACATCTCAATAAATATTCCACAATTGAAATTTCAAATTGATCTAGAAGCGAAAAGTGAAACCTGCAAGAGAAATAATATAAAATTAGTAAATTTCCTACCAAGTATAGAATATTCAATTTGAACAAAGCTACTCTAATACTTTCTCCCAAATTTCTCCTCACATTGTGATATGCTTCAAGACCTAGAAATACTGCAAAGATTAATGGATATAATGAAAAGAGGTGAAAATCCATACAAAGATACAAATTAAATCAGTCAAAAACAAAAACTTAAAAGCCTAGGAGAGGATGTAGTACAAAGATACTTTTAGCTATTTGATATGTGAAAAGTTTGAACAGTTTCAATGTCCCATCAATATATATAATCTTAACAAGGGTCATGACTTACTATGTTTACAAAAGTGAGGTATCCAGGTGACCAAAACCTATAACCACTTCCTGAGCCTTCTAGTCTCCCAAATGGTGCTTCAGGGAGTTAAATATTCCCTCTTGGGACCACAAGTGCCCCCCATATTTGACAAGTACACTCTTTAATCAATGAAAATAGGTCAACCTTTTTCCCCTATTTAGCACCCATATAGCATGTTGCATGTTGAGGTACTTCAACTACAACTTATGGGGTAGGAGGTACATCCTTTTTCTAAGGGCATGGGATATCTCACTCTCTTAATTTAGATATTATTGTTTTGGTTTGTTTTTTTCATTTGTGTGTGTGTATGGAGACTAGGAAACCCTTTATTGTATTTTGTGAGAAAATAGAGACATTGAGGTACAAAAGGAGACCTAACCCCCTTAATTTGAAGATACATGTTTACTTTCTTGTTTTGTGTCCAAGTAGCATTGTTAGAGTAGATTGAATGTAGTAAAGAGTTTTCACCCAACTAGGAAGTTGAACTACAACTCTTCTCCTTCTCTCTTCCATGCTCACAAAAGGGGAATGATGAATGAACCATAATTGTTTACTAATTTGTCTTTGTGTTCTTGGGAGGGAAGAATTTTTTTTATTTATGTACTTCACTCTTGTATTTCCAATTTTGTAGTCTAAGTAGGCCAAATAGAAACAATAAGTAAATGAGCATATTTTCTATATTCATACATAAATATGTAGTCTCTATGATGTAGTTGACTCCTTATGATTCTCTCAAATGATATCCCCTCTGTTGTATCTTCAATATGCACTTTGGTAAAAAAATTACAGTAGGCCTTCCCACATGCCTGCATCCATACACAACTTAATGTGACAACTTGAACAACATCTAAAAATTAAATAATTTTAGAACATGCACACCATCAACGTCCCACTCCCAATCAGCACAAGAAATTGGAAAGCTGAAGAGGACATCAACAAGCCAGTTGGACAAATTACCAAGCACATGCATCATTTGATAGATATTGAGATGCCTTAGCAATGCACACAGTCAATAAATACTAGGGAGGTTAAATTAAATTTTAACAGAAAGTTTGTCCAAGCTTCCTCCTCAAGGTTTTATAATATTAACAATGACTGGAGGATCTTCATGATAAACCCTTATATCAGCTAAAGCCAGCAAATCTAGTCATTGAATCTATAAAAATCCATTCTACAAAGCTGATCGAAAGAGCAAAGTCCATCTACAAAGTTGATTGAAAGAGAAAATATGCTTTTCATTTCAGTAGAGAAGCAAAGACAATGCATGGTCTGGATTGCAATTTGAACTTATAGACCGTTCTTACCTTTAGTAGTGAAATTAATAATAATAGGAAAAGAAAATCCTCGTTAGAGGATGAGGCAAAGGAAAGACATAAGCCTTTGAATATGGATGGTCATATTGATTTTATGGAGATATAATTGAATACCAAGGGATTTGGAATGCTGCAACAAAATAGATGTATGGAGTTGAATAAAATGAATTTTGATCATATAATTTGCACCTATCTTTAAATGGAAACAATTTTGCCTTTTGGTTTCCCAGTCTTCATATGCAAATAAAATTTTTGATTGAACCAAACACAATACTTAAAGTCTTAGTTGCCTAAAATCTGATTGGGGATTCTTTGGCTCTGACTCGGTCCCTAATATTTTCACCTTATTCTTATTTTTTCTCTAACTCACTCTTTTGTTCTTTTCTTTACAGTTCAGTGTTCAAGTTTGTTTGTTTTTATCAGTTCCTTTGTTAATATTTATGCTCATTCTTTTTTCCTTTTTTATTTATTTATTGAGGATATCACTATCATTTGAATAGTTATGGATGGTAGAGTTCAATTCTACAATAAAAGGTAGATGCACAACTCACCAGACTAAGGCCTTCTGGTAAATCAAATAGCTCAGCAATTAGCTTGTAACAGAAAAGAGGAAGAAACTGGTAGGAGTAACACAACACTTGTAACAGATAACTAAGCTAGCTTAGGCATACCTTGAACAGGCAGAGGCACAAAGGCACCCACTAATAGTCTTAAATGAAAACTATAGAAAATGCTCAGATTTGACCTAACCGAAAGCAAAACCAGGACAAAAGAAATTTGCAAAATGAATCCTAGCATAAAATGTAGGGTTTAACACGCAAACTGCTGAGATGTGGGCACTCATAGCTTATAGTTATTATGGGAGCTCAATACAACAAAGACAGAAAAGTAAAACATGTGTGTTGTTGTTTGGAAAATGCAGTATATCAATATACAGGAAAGCATATTTCTCCTGGTGAGTCTGGAAAGTCTATGAAGAAGATAGACAGAGCACAAGTCGAGGGACAAGCAGGTTGTGATCCCCCAGAAATATGACTTGTTGCTAACCCTGGATTTGAACTCCACTCCCTCAAACATAACTCTTCCCAATCTGGTCGGTCTGGTTGATCTGCCTTCCTTATCAACGACAAAACAGAGAAAAGTCCAAGTGAGGAACTAGAAGATCGTGGTGGCCAGAACATAACTGCTTCACCTCTGTTTTACAAAAACCTTGTCAAGCCAAGGAAAAGAGAGAATTCCAAAAATGGCTTATTGATCCTAGGCTACCAATTTCTTCATGAACATCTTCGAGACAAAACACAAAAAGGAAGTCATCCACTGTATTACCTAGCGGTGCAAATCCTCCTAATAATTCCACAGTTTAGTTTCCTATAGAAACCCCATACCTTTCTTGAGGATAAACTAACTCCTTGTGTTCTGCCTCCCATACTGAGGTTCATATGGGACAATCTACCTGCTGTTTGAGTGGGTTTCGGTCAGGAAGGATGTTTAATGATGGCACTGGCAAGACAGAACACTTCCCATCCTTCTTCCTCTCTATTTCCTCCTAACTATCTTTAGGATCTGTTTGCATTCAATTTCCGTTTTGTTGCCTAAGGCCTTGTCTCATATCACAGTTATGTAGATCCTCTTGAAATGCTCATTTAAGCTGCATACACATGGTTGCAGTTCACACTTTTCTCTTTACCATTGAGCTTTTCTTTTCTCTCTATTGGACAAAATGAATAAGTGAACTAGCTTAAGCTCACACTGGATGTTGTTTGCAACTTTTCCTTTCATTGTTGATAGTGAAGTGTTCCGAAAATCAATTGAAGATATGGAAAGTATAGATGTCATTGTTATTTTATATAGTTTGGACCGAATATGCAAGGTTCTCTTTTTCCTCACCTATATTCTCTTGTTAAATGTAGAAAATTCTTCAATTGTAGGAGCTCCTTGGCTAATATCACCCTGTAATAAACCCTTTATTGACTGCTTTAACAACGCCACTTTAGCTTGCTTATAAGTGCTCTACTCATGGGGACCATACAATACAAATGTGCCTATATTTATATTTAAGACACAAAACAATGGTTGGAGAAAAATTAGGGAGAAATGCATGTGTTGGTCAAGGAATTCATTTTGTTCTTTCTATCCCTTTGGATTTTAACTGTCTCTTTATTTTCTCTTTGTTGTGTGGAGTGTGACATTGACAGCTGAACTATTCTGATTATGATTGGTTTTCTTGCAGCTCTGTCCTCCAATATAAGCTTCCAAAGAGTGTTATCTTTCAGGTATTGCTAGCTTTCTCAAAATGCACTTGGTCGTTTGATAATTAACGAGTGAAATATATGTAGTGATTTTAATTGTTGCATGTTTGGTGTGCATGATGCCGAGGAGGTAATGTTCAATTAATGAGGAAAGGATAGACAAAATAAGTAGTGTACATTTTTACTTTGTATTTATGTTTTAAATGTAAGTTTTAGGAGCTAACATTCAGGACATTAGATGCAAGTAAATGTTAGCAACAAATGCTAAGTTTGTATTATGCTAATTTACACTTAAAATTTTAACAATAGGTGAGGCATGTCACTCAAATTAGATGGTTATGTTGATCCTAATGGATCCTTAAAGACTTGAAATGTCATAGATTGTTTATCTGGTTGAAATTTTCCTTAAGAACCCTTGATTTCCATGCATGAATCCCTTTATTCATGCCTTGGAGGAGTTCTAGATTGTCCTTGAAAAGTGGCCAAGGCAAAAGAATGTGGAGGAATGAAGCAGGCCAGAGTGGATCTTGTTAATCCACTATCTGCACAAGGAGTAGGTGAAACAATTAAGTTTGGCTAAGTCAGAGAGTGTGTAGAGAATTCAGAGATTAATTTTGAGCAGGTATGAAGCCTCCTTGGTGTTTGTGGTTCAGACCCTTTGATAACTGAGTCATTGTTCCATGTTTATTCACATTATGACTTCAACTACAAGGAAGGTGACATATTTTTACAAGAGAGCAACTTTTACTATAGGAAACTAAGAAGAGCACTCTGTGAGAAACTTGGACAATAAGACCACAGTGACAGATTGCAAGAAGGAGAAGCAATTAAAACATCTGAGATGGAATTAGAATGTGAATCAAAGTCAGACCTTGCAAATAGTAGTGAGAAGGTTGTTTTTTTTTTGCCAGAGTAGTGAGAGGGTTGTTGCTAGCAACCATTTAAATATTAAAATGGGATTGTTACATTGGTATACTATATATGATAGAGAAGAGACTCTAAACCTTGAAGTCATTATTGTGTAAAAGCCAAAAATGATTTGAGATACACATGAAAGCGCGAGAATCACTGATCATAAGCTAAAGAGAATCTATCACACAGTTATTCATATTAGTCAATGGAAACTCCAGGTACCAGAACAACAAGAAGGATATAAATCCCGAGTTTCTTCACAACTTTGACATAAATATCAGTAGTAGAACAGATAAAGGAAGGCTTTAAGTGAAGGAAAATGGGATGTAATTGCCCTGGAATTAATTTTGAGCAGGTATGAAGCCTCCTCGGTGTTTGTGGTTCAGACCCTCTAATAATTGAGTCATTTTTCCATGTTTATTCACATTATGACTTCAACTACAAGGACGGTGACATATTTTTACAAGAGAGCAACTTTTACTATAGAAAACTAAGAAGAGCACTCTATGAGAAACTTGGACAATAAGACCACAGTGACAGATTGCAAGAAGGAGAAACAGTTAAAACATCTGAAATGGAATTAGAATGTGAATCAAAGTCAGACCTTGCAAATAGTAGTCAGAAGGTTGTTTTTTTTTGCCAGAGTAGTGAGAGGGTTGTTACTAGAAACCATTTAAATATTGAAATGGGATTGTTACATTGGTATACTATATATGATAGAGAAGAGACTCTAAACCTTGAAGTCATTGTTGTGTAAAAGCCAAAAATGATTTGAGATACACATGGCAGCGCGAGAATCACTGATCATAAGATAAAGAGAATCTATCACATAGTTATTCATATTAGTCAATGGAAATTCCAAGTACCAGAACAACAATAAGGATATAAACCCTGAGTTTCTTCACAACTTTGACATAAATATCAACAGTATAACAGATAAAGGAAGGCTTTAAGCGAAGGAAAATGGGATGTAATTGCCCTAAAATTAATTTTGAGAAGGTATGAAGCCTCCTCGGTGTTTGTGGTTCAGACCCTCTGATAACTAAGTCATTGTTCCATGTTTATTCACATTATGACTTCAACTACAAGGACGGTGACATATTTTTACAAGAGAGAAACTTTTACTATAGGAAACTAAGAAGAGCACTCTGTGAGAAACTTGGACAATAAGACCACAGTGACAAATTGCAAGAAGGAGAAATAGTTAAAACATCTGAGATGGAATTAGAATTTGAATCAAAGTCAGACCTTGCAAATTGTAGTGAGAAGGTTGTTGTTTTTTGCCAGAGTAGTGAGAGGGTTGTTGCTAGCAACCATTTAAATATTGAAATGGGATTGTTACATTGGTCTATTATATATGATAGAGAAGAGACTCTAAACCTTGAAGTCATTTTTGTGTAAAAGCCAAAAATGATTTGAGATACACATGGAAATGCAAGAATCACTTATCATAAGCTAAAGAGAATCTATCACACAGTTATTCATATTAATCAATGGAAACTCTAGGTACTAGAACAATAAGAAGTATATAAACCCCGAGTTTCTTCACAACTTTGACATAAATATCAGCAATAGAACATATAAAGGAAGGCTTTAAGAAAATACAAAATTAGTAAGCACCTCTCTGAAGCTGCAGCTACACCACTTGTTTGATGGAAACGTAGAGAATCAATTAGATATGTGATTTTTCCAGTGTGGTCGACCCTTAGCACCGAGCCGCGAGCGGGGTCATCCTCTATGCCTGGGCCAAACCTGGGAGTAACCCGTTACCCACCAGAAGAAAGTCGAAGTGTAAAATACTAAAATCGTAAACCTCAAGGCCCAAAGGGGAAATAAGAGGTAACAAAAGAAGAGTAAAATTGTAATTTGTAAACCTTTGTTCTGTCAAACCCCAAAGGGGGAATTCCAATAAGAACGAAGATGTAAACTCAGAACTGGGGAATGCATTTTAGATCCCATATAATTTATACCATGTGGGAGGGCTAAAAATCTCCATGTTCTTTGGAAATCGAGCAAAGGAAAGATTGAAATCGGGAAAAGGGAAGATTGTAGGCTGTAGCTACCCAGTGTTGAGTTCCCACTGTCCATACCACAAAATCGGGGAGAAAATAAACCATAAACCCCAATTTTACCAAATGGCAGGGCGAAGAAGCTATCATAAATTCCCATACTTCTAGAAATTTGGCTAAGGGAAGCTTGTTCCTCCAAATTTCAGGGGCTAAATATAATTTGTTTTCCTCTATCCCTCCTAAAAACATGGGCTAACCCTGTACACGATTTTTCCCCTAACATAAATTACGGGATAATGATATAAGTTTAAAAAAATCACTCTAATACAAAAAATTCGCCCAATAAAAAATTGGAGGCCCCTTAATTTTGCCCCTAAAATCATCTATGGAAAAGAATCATCTTTCTACATAAAATTCAACATAGGCACAAGGATCGACATAAAGCTCTTGGGCCAATTTTCAATTTCGTTTCCAATGAAAAATACTTTGTAAGCCACACCATCTCTTCTAATACATGATCCCGATGTGTTCTTGAATGTAACGACAATGTGTTTCCCCCTCCCTATCATGTTGAAGTTGTTTACTGATGAAAAACTTAAGAAAATTCATCATTCATTGCATAAGCAATTGCATTGTGAGCCACGCGTCCATATGTAAATTTTTTCTACCCATCTCTCCCGGATGCCACATCATGTAAAACAACAAACAACCAATTAATTTCAAATCTAAAAGAATATACGATCATCTTGAAGCGTGATTAGAGGGATACGTACTGTTTGTTTACTAATACAGGATGATGTGTTGGATCAAACGAATAAAACCGTGTTGTCAATAATAGGCAAGACAACTAATCATCGTTTTTTAAAGCAATTGGTTTTGATTCCATTTGAAAGAATTTGTTTATATGAGGTGGACAATCGACAACTAAAATACACAGATAAAGGCAGTTGGAACTGTCATGAAGAATCATTTGAGCAAGCGCTTTAACCTATTCGCAGGCATAGTTGCGTTTTAACTTGATTTTCTTGTTGCATTACAAAAGATTAATCTATTGGTTGAAGTTCCCCCTACAACTATCCATGGGATGAGTGCGTCGCCACTTATTTTGAATTTAGATGGTGATTTTCAAAGATGGTGCTTGCCAAGATAACACAACAACGTATTTGTGACAGATAGATTGGTCTAATACGCATCGGGTCACATTCCCTTATATTAAAATAAGAACCATAAAAACTATGATTCAGATATGATGTGCAGGTTTAAGTTGATGGTAGTTTTTGTGTGTAGGGTTAATTTCCACGTTGAATCCCATTCGGTGGTCATCAAAATTCACAGTATTGTTGTGATTCAAGCCAAGTAATGAGATAGAATATTATTGCGGTCGTAATTGGATTGTGAACATAAAACAAAGGGGTTGTAATTCAATTAATCACAGTTTCAGTTTCATTTTGTTTTTGATTATTTCCTAATGCCACTATTGTTTTATTGTTTGCATATTTGCAAATTTATTAAAAACAAATTAAGCAAATGGAACAAATTGCAGATGAAAAACAGATTAGACAATTGTTTTTCATCGTCAACAACCAAAATTCTTCCTGAAATCAATTTAGACATCCTATTTTCTGATTGATGTTTTATTCGTTATCCTACCTACTCTATGCTAGTTGGAAATTAAATATTAGTTAAGTGTAGTCAAACAACCAATGTATCCAAGCACGTAAAAGTAATAAGAATATATTATCTTTCAATTTCGCAACTAAGGGTCGGAAATATGTATAAGCATCCAAAATCTGTTGTTGAAACTCTAAATTAACAAAATTAAAAGAAAAATTGAAAGAATCTAACCTAGTAGTCACTTGAAACCATCGTTCGATATAGCTTTCGTAGGCATAGTTTCCCTTGCTTAGATCATGTTATATCTCCTCATTGTCCTCCTCAAGTTCCTCAAATGTTGATTCCTCGTTTGTTTCTGGAGGAGTATTTAAGCTCTGGGATGTTGTCAAGATCTCCTCTTCCTGAGAAGAAGAAATCCCAACTTTTGCAAGGATCTGAGCAAATTGTTCCAAGATGACACTCATAGTTAAATCATATTGAAAACAAGTTTCTTACAACACCCAAATCAAAATTAAAAAAAAAAAAATTGAAAATCACACTTGTTGAAACACATGAAAACCTCTTCATAGTTGCAGAAATTAAAATTGCAGAAATTGAAAGTCACACTCTGCATGCTCTGTCCCAAATGAGGATCACATATTACCTCATATTTAGGAATACATTGGCAAGGAGAACATGAGGAGTCCCCACTCAAGTAGATTCTATGACCCCTTACCAACACATGCAAACGCACTTGTAGGAATTGAAATCTACACTTACGCTTGCAGGAATTGGAACACTCCCTACATGCCCTTACCCATATGTCACCTCAGATTTAGGAGAATGACTAATCATACTTGCATAAAAATTCAAACTAAACTTGAATCCCCTTGTGCTGTCCCCGACAACGACGCCAAAATGTGGGGTGAAAACATTGATGTATTAATTGCATTGTAGTACTTTCCCAACCATTTAATTTGCCAATCCAGGTTCGTAGACTTACGAAGCCCACGCACTATATGTGTAGAAATGAAGTAGAACTAATCTAATCTAATTTGATGAAATCAAATTAATCTAGGAAAGAATTTAAACACTAACTAGGAAAGAAAGAATTTGCATAAGGGAAAAACAATACAACATGTGAAGAGTTGAACAACAATTGACATATGTGAGCTCACACAATAAATCAATCTCAAATTATATTACAAGAATCAAATGACAAAGCATGAAAGAATAACAATGAAAGAATCAAAGCTAAGATTCCCCTTCTAAGACTTCAAGCTAATCTAAGTCTAATCTCTCATCTCTTCCCCGCAAATGAAGAGAGAACACTCTCTTTTATACATGAGAGTCTTGAAGATAAGATAAGAGTCTCATAATTACAGATCCACTATTCTCTCAACCACTTTCCTATTATTACAAGATATGATCCCTTCAAATCCTCCACACATCTCTCAAAAATATTGGATAAGATATGCCATCAAAATCTCCATGATCTTCTCCTTTGAATATGCTTGAATGATTGTCCTAAATATTCTTCAAATCTTCAAAGCTTGAAGATGAAATTCGAATTTGAGGCTAGGTGGTAATATTTGACTTTGTTGAAATCTTCAAATATACCTGTACACATCATAAAGCTCATACAACCTTGAGATATAATGAAAATATGTTAATTTTGTAATATTTAATCATAATTCACTTATAAGACTAAAATGAATAAAGTGGAAAATAATAAGTGAAACCCAAATGTATGTATGGAAATGGTATAATAAAAGGTTAATGGGAGGATGGAATGTAATGAATAATGAAGGAAAAGGTGGATGAAAATACAACATTTCTGAGGCTCAGCAATTGGACTGAGGCTGCAGTGGTGTTCTTCTGTTTACACTTTGAACAAACTGTGAAGAAGCTAAATTTTGTAGTATGAGATACTACCTTGCAGCACTGTTTAGGTGGGACAATAGTTGGAATTACCTCTGGTATCCTGTAGAGATGACCCCCCAGAGTAACAATGAGACTACGAGGTCAAGACTCATAAATAACATGGTTCTTCCACATATATGGTTGGCCCAAGAGAACATCACGTAAGTATAGAGGTAAACATCACACAATACCTTGTCCTTGAAGGGATGGATGTCATATGACAATCGACACTGTTGGCTGACATGAAGATCTCATCCTTGGCAAAGCCACCTGATGTTGTATGGTTGTGGGTGTGGTGTTATCGACAATGCAAACTGTTTGGCGAACTCTATTGAGATGAGGTTCTTCTGGCTTCTGCTATCAACAATAAAATGCAGCGGGGTCCCCTTCACCCACATCTGTGAATGAAAAATGTGCTCCCCCTCTTCAAAATCTGTTGGTTCTTCTCGTTGAATTTCTTTGGTCGCGACAATAGTAGTGGGGTCTACGTCGATGATTTGTCTTCTATCAGTATTTTCAGAATCAAATTCTGAATCAAGGTTCGTCTCCTTGTCTTTTATCTTAGCCACCAACAATTGTTTTGAGCGACATTCATCGGTGTTGTGCTAGATGCTTTTGTGGAAATCACACCATTTTCCAGTTTCCTTCTTCGTCTTTCTGCGACCCTTCTTTTCCCATGGCATGGACTGGTTTTTGGGATGCTATTTTTTAGGGTTGTCATTATCATACTTTGGTTGTTGTGGATTTGCAGACCCAAACTCCCATTTGTTCTAGTGCTTAAACTCTTTCTCGATTTTAACAACATATCGATAAGCAGAACCAAGCGATGAGATGTCCGAAAAATCCATTTCAGTTTTGATGTATCTGTGTAGAGTCCCACAGTATGTTAGAATGAAATTTCATTCAAAGTCTTTGATACCCATCTTGGTGTGCAACATATGGAAGGTATTGGTGAACTTCAGAACTGCTTGGCCCCCTTCTTGCTGCAGCGTGGTCCATCTCATGTACTGGTCCTCATAGTTGCCAAAAAGGTAATATTGTTCCTTTACCGCATACAAAAAAAAATCCCAAGTGGGCTCGACCCCATATATTCCAGACTCCTCTATGGAAATTTTCTCCCAGTAAGTTTCCCAACAATGTTTTACATGGGGGAAAGCCTTAAGGAGTGCGAAGGCGATATTTTCCTTATTGGAGAAATTATGAACAGAGAAATAAAATTCTATCATATTTAACCATTTTTCTAAGGCATCCACATATATCTTTCCTTCATAAAGAAAATCCAAAATCCTAACCCCAGAAGATGAAAATCCAACAATTTTGTGGACCTTGTTTTGGGTAGTTTGGTGTATCAATTTCCCAAGGGCGTAACTTTGGCATATGATCTTTGTTTGGGGCACACGATAGCTTGTTGGAAAAGTAGCATCGAGGAGATTCACTTTGGGGGCTCAATCAGAGCCTTCGGCTATCATTAAGAAGATCGATCCCAAAAACCTTCATTTAGGCCCTCAAAATGGCCCTGGAAGTTAAAAACTGCTAAAAATAGTAAATTACCAAAATTGCCAGAAAACTATTTTGAGCCAGTTGGAAAAGGTGGGTGGCCACTAATATCCACCTGGATCAATCCTCCCTCCTTAGGAAGCAATGGTATCCATTTCATTGAGTGCCCAGGGGAGAGGTAAAAGCGTTTGTTGAATTTGCATCTTGATGAGTTGCTTGCCTTATTGGAGAAGTTGTGTTCCTTAGCTTGTTGAAGGTTGTCATAAATCTGTGGCTAGAAGGGTTGGAACTTTTTAACCAATCTGTCTACATGAGATTCCTATGTGCACAAGGAATCTTTACACTTTGTTGCAATCTTGTCGACCTACTTCTATTGGATAGAAGGTGCTTGGACTCAAGCTACAATGGTGTTCTTCTGTTCACACTTTGAACAGACTGTGAAGAAACTGAATTTTGTAGTATGAGATACTACCTTGTGGCACTGTTTAGGTGGGAAAATAGTTGAAATTACCTCTGGTATCCTGTAGAGATGACCCCCCAAAGTAACAATGAAACTACAGGGTCAAGACTCATAAATAACATGGTGCTTCCCCATATATGGCTAGCCCAGGAGAACATCTTAGACATCCAAGGGGGAAACATCACTTAATACCTCGTCCTTGAAGGGATGGATGTCGTATGACAATCGAAACTGCAGGATGACATGAAGATCTCGTCCCTAGCAAAGCCACCTGATGTTGTATGGATGTGGGTGTGGTGTTGTCGACAATCCCAACTGTTTGATGACCTCTGCCAAGATAAGGTTCTTTTGGTTTCTGCTATCAACAATAAAATTCAGCGAGGTCCCCTTCACCCACATATATGAATGAAAAAGGTGCTCCTTTTCTTTAGAATCTCTTGGTTCTTTTGGTTGAATTGTTGTGGTCGCGAAAATAGCAGTGGGGTTTGCGTCGATGATATGTCTTCTATCAGTATTTTTAGAATCAAATTCTGAATCAGGGTTTGGCTCCTTTTCTATTATCTCAGACACCAATGATTATTTTTAGCAAAATTAATTGGTGTTGTGCTAGGGATTTTGTGGAAATCACACCATTTTCAAGTGTCCTTCTTCGTCTTTCTATGACTCTTATTTTCCTATGGCTTGGACTGGTTTTTGAGATTCTATTTTTTAGGGACGTCTTTATCATACTTTGGATGTTGCAGCTTTGCAGACCCTAAATCCCGTTTATTCTAGTGCTTAAACTTATGCTTTATTTTAACAACATATTGCTAAGCAGAGCTGAGTGATGAGAAGTCCAAAAAATCCATTTTGGTTTGGATGTATCTGTGTAGATCCCCACGGTATTTCAGAACCAAATTTCATTTAGAGTCTGTGATACCCATCTTGGTGCACAAGTTATGGAAGGTATTGGTGAACTCCCAAACTGCTTGGCCCCCTTCTTTCCACAGTGTGGTCCATCTCATGTACTGGTCCTCGTAGTTGCCAACAGGGTAATATTGTTCCTTTACCGCATCCGCAAAAAAATCCCAAGTGGGATCGACCCCATATATTCCAGACTCCTCTGTGGAACTTTGCTCCTAGTAAGTTTCCCAAAAATGTTTGACATGGGAGAGAGCCTTAAGGAGTGCGAAGTTGATCTTTTCCCTGTCGGAGAAATTATGAACAAAGAAATAACCTTCTAGCAGATTTAACCATTTTTCTAAGGCATCCACATCTATCTGTTCTTCAAATATGGGAATATAAAAATTAGCTTGTACCTTGAAAGGTGAGGTACTTCAAAAGTGGCCTATTGATGAAGACATGCTTGTTGTTATCGATGGGTGTTGAAGGATGTGGGAAACATTCTCCATCATTTCGTTCCTTTGTCACGTGAGAGCTTGTTCAAGCAACATATTAATAGAATCGCATGCTCTGTCATTTTTCTTTTCTTTATCCATGGAGGGTTTCTTGGATGTGCGAGAGCGATAGTCTTCAAGAGAGACAATCTCGAGACCCAACTTGCTATACTCGGACCTCGTTGGGGACATGCACTGAAAAACGATCAACAGAAACCTTCTTTGATACCACTGATCCAGATTATTTTCGGCATGAAATGAGAGTGGAGATATAATAAAGAAATGTACAGAGATATCTCAGATATCCAATAATATAAGAAAAATGTATCATAGATGCAACCATAAACGCAGAGATACAATGATACACAATTTTCTATTAATGAGCGAAAATGTACAAATTCTTTAAAAATACAGAGTGAAAGACTCACTAGAATGGTGTCAACTTATATATGAGAAGAGATGTGTTCGATACTCACATTCACAAGAAGATGATTTTACAATGAGGCTCCAAAGTCCTTTTTATCATAAATAAAATCCAAAACCCTAACCCCGGAAGATGAAAAGCCAACAATTTTGTGGACCCCGTTTTGGGTAGTTTGGTGTATCAACTTCCCGGGGGCATAACTTTGGCATACGATCTCCATTTGGGGCGCACATTAGCTTGTTGGAAAGATATCTTCGAGGAGATTGATTTTGCGGGTTCAATAAAAGTTGTTGGCTATAATTGAGAAGCTCGATCCAGGAAAAAAATCATGTAGGCCCTCAAAATGACTCCAGAATTTAAAAACTGCTAAAAATAGTAAATTACCAAAGTTGCCAAAAATGGTTTTGAGCTAGTTGGAAAAGATGGGTCGCCACCGATATCCACCTGGATCAATACTCCCTCCTTAGGAAGCAATTTTATCCATTGCATTGAGTGCCCAGGGGAGAGGGAAACACGTTTGTTGAATCTGCATCTTGATGAGTTGCTTGCCTTGTTGGAGAAGTTGTGTTGCTTAGCTTGTTGAAGGTTGTCATGAACCTGTGGCTGGAAGAGTTGGACCTTTTTAACCAGTATATCTACATGAGATGATTGTGTGTAGAAGGAAACTTTACACTTTGCTGCAATCTTATCAACCTACTTCTATTGGAAAGAAGGTGCTTGGACTGAGGCTGCAATGGTGTTCTTATGTTCACGCTTTGAACAAACTGTGAAGAAGCTGAATTTTGTAGTATGAGATACTACCTTGCAACACTATTTAGGTGGGACAATAGTTGGAATTTCCCCTGGTATCCTGTAGAGATCACCCCCTAGAGTAACAATGACACTACGGGGTCGAGACTCATAAATAGTGTGGTGCTTCCACATATATGGATGGCCCAAAATAACATCAAAGACATCCAGGGGGAAAACATCACATAATACCTCATCCTTGAAGGGCTATATCTTGTATGAAAATCGACATTGTTGGCTGACATGAATATATCGTCCTTGGTGAAGCCACTCGATGTTGTATGGTTGCAGGTGTGGTGTTGTCGACAATCCAAATTGTTTGATGACCTCTGCTAAGATGAGGTTCTTCTTGCTTCTGCTATCAACAATAAAATGCAGCGGGGTCCCCTTCACCCACATCTGTGAATGAAAAATGTGCTCCCCCTCTTCAGAATCAATTGTTTCTTCTGGTTGAATTTATGCGTTCACGACAATAGTAGTGGGGTCTGCAACGATGATCTATCTTCTATCAATATTTTTATAATCAAATTCTGAATCATGGTTCGAGTCCTTGTATTTTATATCGGCCACCAATGACTATTTTGAGCGACATTCATCGGTGTTGTGCCAGGGGAGTTTTTGGAAATCACACCATTTTCCGGTTTCCTTCTTCGTCTTTTCATGACCCTTCTTTTCCCGTGGACTGGACTGGTTTTCAGGATGTTTTTTTTCAGGGTCGTCTTTATCATACTTTGGTTGTTGTGGATTTGGAGACCCGAACTCTCATTTTTTCTAGTGCTTAAACTCCTACTCAATTTTAACAACATATCGATAAGGAGAACCAAGTGATGAGATGTCCATAAAATCAATTTCAGTTTGGATGTATCTGTGTAGAGCCCCACAATATTTCAGAACCAAATTTCGTTCAGTCTTTGATACCCAGCTTGGTGCACAAGGTATGGAAGGTATTAGTGAACTTCAGAATTGCTTGGCCCCTTTCTTGTTGCAGTGTGGTCCATCTCATGTACTGGTCCTCATAGTTGCCAACAGGGTAATACTATTCCTTTACCACATCCACAAAATAATCCCAAGTGGGCTCGACCCCATACATTCCAGAATCCTCTATGGAATTTTTCTTCCAATAAGTTTCCCAACAACGTTTGACATGGGGGAGAGAATTAAGGAGTGTGAAGGTGATCTTTTCCCTATTGAAGAAATTATGAACAGAGAAATAACCTTCTGGCAGATTTAACCATTTTTCTAAGGCATCCACATATATTCGTCCTTCAAATATGGGAATATCAAAATTAACTTGTACCTTTAAAGGCGAGGTACTTTGAAAGTGGTTGCTTGATGAAGACGCACCTGTTGTTATCGGAAGGTGTTGAAGGATGTGGGAAAAAATATCCATCATTTCGTCCCTCTCTTGCATGAGAGCTTACTCAAGCAACATATTAATAGAATATTATGCTCTGTCGTTTTTATTTTCTTTCACCGTGGAGGGTTTCTTGGACATGTGAGAGCGATTTTATTCAAGAGAGACAATATCGAGATCCAACTTTCTATACTCGGACCTCGTCTGGGACATGCACTAAATAACGATCAAGAGCAACTTGCTCTGATTCCACTGATCCGGATTATTTTCGGTACGAAATGAGATCGGAGATATAATAAAGCAATGTACATAGATATCTTAGATATCCAATAATATAACATAAATGTATAATATATGCAACCATAAACACAAATATACAATAATACACAATTTTCTATTAATGAGTGAAAATGTACAAAGACTGTAAAAATACAGAGTGAAAGACTCACTAGAATGGTGGCAACTTATCTCTGAGAAGAGATGTGTCCCCTAATCGCATTCACAAGAAGATAATTTTAAAATGAGGCTTCAAAGGCCTTTTTTATCATAAATAAAATCCAAAACCCTAACCCTAGAAGATGAAAAGCCAACAGTTTTGTGGACCCCGTTTTGGGTAGTTTGGTGTATCAACTTCCCGGGGGCATAACTTTGGCATACGATCTCCGTTTGGGGTGCACGATATCTCGTTGGAAAAGTATCACCAAGGAGATTCATTTTGGGGGATTAATCAGAGCCTTCATCTATGATAAATAAGCTTGATCCCAAAAACCTTCATTTAGGACCTCAAAATGGCCCCGAAAGTTAAAAACTGCTAAAAATAGTAAATTACCAAAATTGCCAGAAAACTGTTTTGAGCCAGTTGGAAAAGGTGGGTGGCCACCGATATCCACCTACATAAATCCTCCCTCTTTAGGAAGCAATGGTTTCCATTGCATTGATTTATCGGGGGAGAGGGAAAAGCATTAACTGAATCTGCATCTTGATGAGCTACTTGCCTTGTTGGAGAAGTTGCGTTGATTAGCTTGTTGAAGGTTGTCACGAACCTGTGGTTGGAAGGGTTGGAACTTTTTAACCAATCTGGATACATGATATTCCTATGTGCAGAAGGAATCTTTACACTTTTCTGCAATCTTTTCGACATGCTTCTATTGGATAGAAGGTGCTTGGACTCAGGCTGCAGTGGTGTTCTTCTATTCACGCTTTGAAAAGACTGTGAAGAAGTTGAATTTTATAGTATGAGATACTACCTGGTGGCACTTTTTAGGTGGGACAATAGTCAGAATTACCTTTAGTATTCTATAGAGATGACCCCCCAAAGTAATAATGACACTACAAGGTCAAGACTCATAAATAACATGGTGCTTCCCCATCTATGGCTAGCCCAAGAGAAAATCACAGACATCCAGGGGGGAAACATCACTTAATACCTCGTCCTTGAAGGGATGGATGTCTCCATATATGGCTAGCCCAAGAGAAAATCACAGACATACAGGGGGGAAACATCATTTAATACCTTGTCCTTGAAGGGTTGGATGTTGAATGACAATCGACACTCCTGGATGACACAAATATCTCGACCCTGGCGAAGCCACCCTATGTTGTATGGTTGCAGGTGTGGTGTTGTCGAAAATCCAAACTATTTGACGACCTCCGCTGAGATGAGGCTCTCTTGGATTCTTCTATCAACAATAAAATGCAACGGGGTCCCCTTCACCCACATCTGTGAATGAAAAAGGTGCTCCCCCTCTTCAGAATCTGTTGGTTCTTCTGGTTGAATTGCTCTGGTTGCGATAGTAACAATGGGGTTTGCGTCGATGATCTGTCTTCTATCAATATTTTTAGAATCAAATTCCGAACCATGGTTTGGATCCTTGTCTTTTATCTCGGACACCAATGATTATTTTGAGCGACATTCATCGGTGTTGTGCCAAGGGCTTTTGTGGAAATCACACCATTTTCTAGTGTCCTTCTTTTTCTTTCCGTGACTCTTCTTTTCCTATGGCTTGGACTGGTTTTCGGGATGCTATTTGTTAGGGTCATCTTTATCATACTTTGGATGTTGCATATTTGTAGACCCGAAATACCATTTGTTCTAGTGCTTAAACTTCTTCTCGATTTTAACAACATATCGATAAGCAGTGTTGAGTGATGAGAAGTCCAGAAAATCCATTTCAGTTTGGATGTATCTGTGTAGAGCCCCAAGGTATTTTAGAACCAAATGTCATTCAGAGTCTTTGATACCCAGCTTGGTGTGCAAGGTATGGAAGGTATTGGTGAACTGCAGAACTGCTTGTCCCCTTTCTTTCTGCAGTGTGGTCCATCTCATGTATTGGTCCTCATAGTTGCCAACAGGGTAATACTGTTCCTTTACTCCATCCACAAAAAAATCCCAAGTGGGATCGACCCCATATATTCCAGACTCCTCTACATAAATTTTATCCAAGTAAGTTTCCCACCAATGTTTGACATGGGGGAGAGCCTTAAGGAGTGTGATGGTTATCCTTTCCCTGTCGAAGAAATTATGAATAAATAAATAACCTTTTAGCAGATTTAACCATTTTTCTAAGGCATCCACATCTATATGTCCTTAAAATATGGGAATATCAAAATTAGATTGTACCTTGAAAGGTGAGGTACTTACAAAGTGGCCTCTTTATGAATACACTTATGTTGTTATCGACAGGTGTTCAAGGATGTGGGAAAAATTCTCCATCATTTCGTCCCTTTATCGCGTGAGAGCTTTCTCAAGCAACAATTTAATAGAACCGTCTTCTCTATCGTTTTTATTTTCTTCCCCCATGGAAGGTTTCTTGGACGTGCAAGAGCGATTGTATTCAAGAGAGAAAATATCGAGACCCAACTTGATATACTCGGACCTCGTCGAGGACATGCACTGAAAAACGATCAAGAGTAGCCTGCTCTGATACCATTGATCCAGATTATTTTTGGCATGAAATGAGAGAGGAGATATAATAAAGAAATGTACTAAGATATCTCGGATATCCAATAATATAACATAAATGTATCAGAGATGCAACCATAAACACAGAGATACAGTAATACACAATTTTATATTAATGAGTGAAAATGTACAAAGACTGTAAAAAAACAGAGTGAAAGACTTGCTAGAATTGTGGCAACTTATCTCTGAGAAGAGATGTGTCCGCTACTCGCATTCACAAGAATTTGATTTTACAATGAGGCTCCAAAGGCCTTTTTATCATAAATAAAATCCAAAACCCTAACCTCGGAAGATGAAAAGCCAACAGTTTTGTGGACCCTGTTTTGGGTAGTTTGGTGTATCAATTTCCCAGGGGCATAACTTTGGCATACGATCTCCGTTTCGGGAGCACGATAGCTAGTTAGAAAGGTATAATCAAGGATATTCATTTTGGGGGATGAATCAAATATTTTGGCTATCGTTGAGAAGCTCTATCCTAAAAAAATCTTCATTTAGGCCCTCAAAATGGCCCTGGAAGTTAAAAAATGCTAAAAATAGTAACTTACCAAAATTGCCAGAAAATTATTTTGAGCCAGTTGGAAAATGTGGGTGGCCACCGATATCCACTTGGATCAATATCTCCAAAAGTGATTTGATTTTCTCTACCAAGTCAACATAACATGTAGTGACATGAAAACATATCTCACTATCTTCTATAATTCAAATGCATGATTTCCACTCATTTTGTACCTTGTGAAGGCTTTGCACTAGGATGCAAGATTGTGTGATAACAAGGTGCACTCCTTTGACTTAAAATAAGTAATCCCTAGCTCATCAAGAATAAACTAGATGATGCATGGATAAGAAGCACTCAATTTTATCCCTAGTGAGGTTCACTCCTCTAACTCAAAATAAACAAGATAAAGTCCAAAAAAGGAAAACCAGATAAAGCGCTCAACATACATGGATAAGAGGAACCTTTTATGTCAAATATATCTCTAAAGTGAAACCCTCAAATTTGAATGAATAATAAATAATATCATTTCCAAAAATACGTTATGAATAAGAGAATGTTATGAATAAGAGAATAAATAAGATGTTTTTTAATGTATACATCTCCTAAAGTGAGTTGATTTGCTCTACCAAGTCAAAATAACATGTAGTAACATGAAAACATAACTCACCATCTTCTAGAATTCAAATGCATGCTTTACATCTTGAAATAACAAGTGATTTGAAAACATATTTAACTTGTCTTCAAAGAAAAGGAAAACAAAATCATCAAACATACATGGAACCTTGATGCCCAATGGAACCCTTCACCTACTAAAATGATAATTTCTAAAAACACAATTGTGACCATAAATCACAAAAAAATCTCATCTAAATGTTGAATCACTAAAGCCACACTTGCATCTACTAAAAGCGACATTGACTCCCTAAAACATAGGAAACAAGTAATTGAACCTTTGTCACCGCAACTAGATAGATGCATGATCGTTGAAAGGTGTAACATTTCTTAGAATAATGCTTGCTACAATAGAAAAATACTCCAAATGAGTTCAGATACCAAAATAATTTCAATGACATCACTTTCTAAAAATAGTAATACATAAAGATAGGCACTACTAAAAATAGACATGTGTACATCATAATTTTCATGTAACCAAAGCATCGTCCCAACACTTCACAAGATATTGTGAATATGACATTGTATGCAAAGGAAACTAACATACGGATATGAATAAGAATATGCTACTAAAAATTATATCATTAGGTTCATATGATGCAAAGGAGTAAGAATATGCCATCAAAACCAACATGTAGACATTATATCCCCACTTAAAAATAGTGATACTACAAAATCACATGCATGTTGTATATCACCGCAACCAAAGATTCCAAAGGGTACAACCTAGTTGCTAACACTCCTATATTTGGTTTTCTCAAATATGACCTTTTTTTTTTATATAGTATTGTACTTGTATACATATTTGCACACATTTAAGGTAATTATGGTTTACAGTTAGTAACCAACAAGTTCGAATTCAATTATACTCATTCAAAGTTTTAAATGCAAATAATTGTAGAAATCATGTTGTCTTTTAATGATCTATGAGAAATTGTAATTGGAATTGAAAAGAAACCTATGGATACAAAGGAGCTTAAAAATTATCATATCCAAAAACAAATAAGCCTTATTTAATTCGACTATGTTGATCACTAAGAGTGTGATCAAACCATAAATTAAAAATTGGTGAGATTAATCCCAATCACAACATTAAAACAATTAATCGAAGGATAATAATTGTGATTAATTCTAAAAATAAAAATAAAAATATGCCTAATATGAAAAAACCCAAATAATTCAAAGAAAAAAATCGTGAGCCAATGGGTATTGATCACCATTGCATGGAAAAACATTGATAAATGTGGAAAACAATATTATTTTGAGTTAATATTCTTTTCCACTCATGGGGTTGAGAGTTAAGGAGTTAGAGAAATAAACTCTAGGGTTAGTCTTTGTAGGGTTTAATCCTAAGCCTATGTGGGTATAGTCCTAAGGTTTTAAACTTCCAAATCTTCTTGGCTATCTAACTTCCAAGTATTTATTGTAAGAAATCCAAATAATGATTTTATCTTCCATCAAATAATTAAGGGATGATCAATACCCATGGTTTTTGGTATGTGTTTTAATCAATATAATGCTTATTTGTTTTCCAATTTTTATGCAAATATTTGCAAAGTGAAAACTACTTGCCTCTTGTTATTGTTTTTTCATGGATTATGGAATGGTTTTATAAGTTCATAGGATTGTTTTTCTTCCAACGATGTTTTATGTTTTTTCTTTTTTTCTCTAGGTATGCAATTTGAAGTTGGTCATTCCTTGTCAATATGTCGAAGCCTTTGGACACTTTTATGCATATGGTGAACTAGACAATGGGTTAAACAAAATGAAATTGCATTGTAAGATATATGGAATGAAAATGAATATAGGGGTTTACACTCGAAATATGATTTGGTCAGTATTCTAGGGCATGATCGTGTGCCTTGTGAGAAAGCATCCCCATAAATCATTTGAGTTTTCCATGAGGCTCTTCATGAGTTGGATAGAAATAAAGCAAAGTCAACGACTCAAAAAAATTAAATTTTTGTTGAAGGAATGGATCGATCCTCCAAAAATACAAGCATATTTTTCACTAGGGATACTCAAAGGGACTCCACATGTTGAGCATCCATGAGGATTTCACCCTTGTTTATTCCAAGAAAAACAGGGGTTAGAACCTTCCATTAGATAGGTGGTTAAAAAATATGATAATAAATACACATACAAGGATGTGGTGAGGTTTATTTTTTGGAGATACATACCTTTCACTATTGCCAAGACCAATATTTTGTTTGGCATTGCCACTATTGTTGGCCCAGGGTATAGAGTCCCTATCTACAATGAGTTGCAAGGGCCACTCCTTCAAAAGGACAAGGTCAATATAGGTACATAATTGGAGAATCTAAGAAATTCATGGTAGTACTATGTGTGCATAATGAATTTTGATGGTAGCACAGATGGGAAGGGGGTCGTTCTTAATTGCCTAGTAAATTGTCCTAAGGGCCCAATGTTTATGAAATAGATTGATGCATTGACACATGTTTAAAATGCAATATTTTTATATAAATTGTTGGATGAATTTGTCAAATAGGTAGGTGTGTAACATGTGGTGCAAGTAGTCACCGATAATGCTACTAATTATGCGGCCACAAGAAAGTAGCTAATGGAGAGGCACCCCACATTACGTTGGGCTCCATGTGCCATCCAATGCATTGATTTGGTGCATAAGGATATCAACGAACTCACATTTGTAAAGATGATAATTAATCAAGGAAAAATCATCACCAAATACATATATAACTATGCATTTAACCTTAGTATCATGAGGAAATTCCCAGGGAATAAGGAGTTGTTGCACCCTAACATTACATCTTTTACCACTAATGTGATTTTCCTTCAGTGTCTTCATCATTGTGAATTGATGTTGAATATAATTTTTTTTTTTAATGGATGTTTCCAATGTGCATATAACACAAAACAAAATCGAACCACCATTGCTAGACCCATGAACCAAGATGGATTTTGGGAAGGAGTGGAGGAAGTGTGCATAATTAATAAAACTTTTGTAAAAGTACTTCGGTTGATTGATTGGGAAAACCCCACAATGGACTACTTGTATAAGGACATTGATAGTGCCAATCAAGCTATCAAATATCTATATGAGGAAAAATCATCCATGGAATAGGATGTTCCATCGTCTCATTCATGCAACAACACTTGTCCTCAACCCCAACCTTTCTTATCCATGTAGTTTTAATTCCAATGGCAAGGTTATGAAAGGATTCTATAAATGTCGTCAAAGCATGGTTCCTATTGCAAATAACCATATAACCATTAATAAAGGGATGTCCTTGTATAGGAATTCTATTGGACTATCTATCTAATAGTGTTGTCCAAGAAATGAATACTTTAATTCGAAGTAGGCCATTTTAACTTTGAATTTTAGCTATGGCTTTGATTTTTTTGTTACTTATGTTTGGTTTTTACAATATTGAAATGTGTTTTTTTTTTTTGTATGTTTTTATTATTTGTTTTAGATGTTCGGTAGAGAAATTATGGTGGATAAACATCAATTTTAAGAAAATGTGGCATTCTATTTCTTAATCACACCTATAGTGCTTCAATTTTCAAGCACAATTAGATTGTATTTGAAAGAACACACAGAGGCATAACAAGTTAGCAAGTACAATTTTTAAAATTTATGACCCTCAAGAGTCAAGACTCATTAAATTTATTATGACCTTTTTACAAGATAGAGATAAATGCTTCATTGATTTGGTTTATTCCACTTCAATATTTGACTATGGCAAAAACATATTGAGCACCCCCTAACGTGGATAATAATTACATTTCCTTATAAATAATTGACACATTCACTAAGAGGAGGTGGAGTGTAAGAGACTTGTTGTGAAGGCACATTTGTGCTTAGTGCTATAGGAGTAGCCCAAGCATGTGCACAACACATGGAGGCTCTGGACGACTCACCCTGATTAGGAGGGAAGGTGTTGGTCCAACAAAAGGACATTATCATAGAAGAGGTTTATGAGGCAAACTCATCACCAACCTATACACATATTCATACTCAAGCACCCATCAATGGTCGTCATATTGATGCAGCATGGCCTTCTAGTGGAAAATAACCCTTAACTTTTCCCATAAAAGTGGAAGAGGGAATCAATATCTAGCCACTAGATTGGTATGTATAAATGATTGATGATGATGAGACTCATTATATATATATATATATATATATATATATATATATATATATATATATATTACTCAGGAAAAAAAGTGTAATTTTATTTCATTAGAAAGAAAATTACATTCTGTAGATGCATGAAAAGTCATGTATTTCCTAGGATATGCCCAAAACCACAAGGGCACATATAGACCAAAATACTGCAACCTGTCAACGTGAAACATATTGATAACTTATACAAAAGTGTTGCCCATATGGACATAAATGGATGATAGATAATGCTACTCCTTAAACATAAAAAATGGCCTAGATCTGGGGGAAACATATATATAGTCAAAACTGGATAGATAAACTAATGTAAAAAACAGAAGAGGCAACTAGTGATGAAGAACTTCAATAAGAGGCATGTGGTAGTATTTGAAGAAAGTGCCATTGTTTTCCTCTGTAATCATCCACCGACCCTGCTCCATAAGCAATCTGTCCTTTGAAAGTTGGTCTGATATCATGTTCCTTTCCCTAAAAACATGGTGAATTTCAAAATTATCAAAAGAACCAACAATTCTTTGAATTTCCTCAAGGATGGGAAGTAAATGAATATTATGACATTGGTGTCGATTTTGAACCCATTTAACCACCGACTGAGAATCACCAAAAATATGAAGAGAAGACACATTTTTTTCATTGACGAAAAAGAGAAGAAGTCTTAAAGTCATCAACTCTGCAAAATTGTTTGATTCAGGGCCTAAACCCATTTTGATTTTGAATATCACACTGTTTTAAAGATATAAAATCGCCCCACCCTCACAAATTTATTGTCTGTTCTGTGAAGCCCTGTCAAAAAATGACCAGGACCTTTGGTGTTCCACTCTTTCATCTTGAACTTCTCTTTTTTCTGGGCAGATTTTTCCTAGGGAAAATGAGCTAAAATGGATAAGGATTGTGCAACAATAATTTCGACCTGTATGTATTTATTTCAGAATATTATAGAGTTCCTGGAAATCCAGATACCACAAGAGACAAGAGATGGGTGAGATCTAATATTTATTTTGACGAAGTGGAGCACCAGGATTTCCATGCCTCCTCCACCTGATTCCCATTCCAACACATGACTATTCCTATCACTTGTGATATTTCTTGCCAAATTGCCTTAGGAAAAGGGAAATAAGAATAAGTGATCCCAAGATTCCTCCTCACATTTACATAAACAACACCATCTAGAACCTTCAATCTACCTTTTTTTCATTATATCCCTGGTCAGAAATTTTTTAACCAACAAACACCGCAGGAAAAGATTTGATTTTGGTGGGAATTTTAACTTCCATACCCCTTTCCACCACCACTCTGGCTCCCTGATATGGATATCTAGGTTTATTTTCACATAAATGACTTTTGGTGTATAGATTCCAAGAGGCTCTGAAGCCCAAATCAAGTCATCTTACTTGTCCACAAGTATGACATGAGCCAATTTTAAGGCTCTAGTGTAATTTCCCAATTGAATTTTATTGCCATATTATAGACCCAATTTGGGGAGGGATTTCGATTCATGTGACCAGAGAGTGATAAATTATGGATCCCCAACTTGACTTAAAAATAAATACCCCTTATCATGCAAACTTTGAATTAAGTTTTCTGACAATATATGAGCTCCCCTACAGGTCCCTACCAATCCACACTTGATTTCCTTTACCGATTCGCCAATACAGACCATCCCCTATAACATCAAAAGAGGAAACCAATGCTTTCCATATAATAGAGGCTAAGGTTCAATGGGTTTCTAATCCAATCTTGAATAGATGCAGGTCTAATATATTTTTGTATCACCACCTGAGTCCGTAAACTATCTGTTGTGACAAGCCTCCAAGTTGACTTTGCATCCATAGGTTTTGAAAAAAGGAAAATATTCTTCAAACCCCACCCTCCTAAATCTTTTTGGAGGGCCAAGTATGACTATTTTACCCAAGGAATAACAACGTTTTCTTGAGCCCCCTCCCACAAGAATTTCGAACACAACTTTATGATCTTTTCCAAAATACCTTTGGGGATCCATGCTAAATACATCCAATAGACAGGAATAACCTCTAGAACCAATTTAACCAAAACCAATCTTCCTTCCTAAGAGATCCATTTAAAGCTCTAGATATTTAGTCTTTTCTCCATCTTAGCTAACAACCACATACATACCGCCTTCTTATAGCTATTTGGTTTAAGATGAAATCCCAGATATTTCAAACTAGTGTACAACCGTTTTATCTTAAATGAGAATAAATTCCTATACTCCTCTATCTCTTCTTCATCCATATTTTGGGTAATTATCATGGACTTCCCCCCATTGATCACCATTCCAATAGCTAGGAAGAATAGGTCCAAAATGTCATGAAGATTTCCTGCATCCCTTCTTGATCCATTACAAAAAATAATAACTTCATCAACAACTAGTAGGTGAGTGACTCTAAGGGTGGGATATATAGCAATACCTTCAAATTCCCTGTTTGATTTTGTTGATTCTAGTTCCCTACTTAGGCCTTTTGCCACTAAAAGAAACAAAAGGGGCGAAAGTGGGCAGCCTTGGTGAAGTCCACGTTCTACTTTGAAGAAAGGAGAGGTAGATCCATTTATCAACACTGCAAAAGAGGTTGAAGAAATATAGCACATCACCCATATAACAAAATCGATTTCAAAACCAAGATAGTTTAAAATCAGACGGATGTATAGCCAATTAACCCGGTCATATGCCTTTGAAAAAATGATTTTTAGGACTTCCCCTTTTAACTTATTTGTTTTGATAGAGTGCATTCATTTCTGAGCCACTCCAATGGCTTCATGAATTTGTCCCCCCTCCAAGAATACAAACTGTTCTTTTGAGATTGAGGCCGAAAATACCTTTTTTAATCTTCGATCTATCACCTTTTCCACTATCTTATAGATACAATTGCACAATGAGATAGGTCTAAAATCATCCAAACTATGCAGAGAGTCAAAATTTAGAATGAGTGCAATGAAATTTGAGATCAATGGATCATGCATATGGACTTTCCTGTGAACTTCTTCTATCACTACCAGCAAATCCTTCCCAATTCTATTGAAAAATCCAAATAGAATTCATTAGTCCACCCATCTAGCCTTGGACTTTTATTTTTCTATAAACTATGTAGGACCACTTTTAACTCATCCTATGAAAATTCTTCGATAAGTTCGTATTGTCTTCCTCCTCTACAAATATAGGGAAGAGTATGAAAATACATAAAATATCTTCCATATTGGTCTAATTTGAGTCTTTGAAAAGATTCTGAAAATGACTCTTTCCTAGCTAGGCAAGGTCCTTGAAAGAGGAAATCTTTCTTTCTTAGGAGTTTGAGAGTTTCCAAATGGTATACCTGATCTTCTGGCCATTTGAAAAATCCTAGAAGAATTTTGTGTTTTCATCCCCATTGTTGAGCCACATAGCTCTACTTTTTTTCGGCCACATATCCTCTTGATCCTTTAAAAGTTGTCTTTTTTTCTTTTCTAGAACCATGAGGACCTCTTTCGAATATGGAGTTGCAAATCCTTCACCCTTAGATTCAAAAAAATCTTGGAGTGCCTCCTCAATTTCTTTGAGATTTATATCATCTCTGGATCTTTTATCCTTTTCCCATATGATCACCCTCTGTTTGACCCTCTTGAGGTTAGAAGAAAAATTTACTCCCACAAATACTTCCCCATCCTCCTACCATTTCTCCCAGCCTTGCTTGATCAAATTATAAAAACTCTCCTCCAAAGCCCAGGAAGGATTATATTTGAAAGGGTTTGGAGGTTTAATCGAACCTCCTACTATTTCAAGAAAAATGGGGGAGTGGTCATAATATCCACCAGACCCAATCCACTATTGAATATGAAAAGGTTGGTTTAGAAGAGGGTCTGCAACTAGAAAATGATCTATTATTTTTTCTATTCGATCTTCCCCAATCCTCTTCTTCCTCCATGTTGCTTATAATTTAATTGGGGCTAGATCCAACAATCCATATTCTAAAATAAGGTGACAGAACAAATCATTAAGAGGTTTATCTTGTGCCTTGGGCCCCCAAACCTGATCTATATGGATATCTGTGGCCACCCACATATTCCAACTGTCTCATATGCATTTTTCATCATTGGCAGTTATTTCCTAGATTTTTGAGTCCTAAACTTTCGAAGCCATTTTGAGGCCCTAAACAACGGTTTTGGAGCTTGCCACAGTCAAACCATAAACAGATTAAGAGTTTGATGGCATAATGTGTAGTCCTCAAATATACCTTTCCAATGGGATATCGTGCACCTAAAACAAAGATCGTATGCAAAAGTTACGACCCCGGGAAGTTGTTGTACCAACTTACCCCATCAGGGCCCACATGACTTTTGGCACTTCATCTCCACATTGGGGCCACAAACCTTTTGGATTTTCATATTCCAGGGGATAGGTTTTTGGATGTTTATGTTTTTTCCATTTATGTTAAAAATTCATTTCGAGCCTCATTGTAATCATCTTCTTGCGAATGAGCGTAGCCATCACATCTCTTCTCAGAGATACAATGCCACCATTCTAGCAAGTCTTTCACTATGTAATTTTACAGTTCTATACATTTCACTCATTAATAGAAATTGTGTATTATTGTATGTTTTTGCCTCTTGTTATATATATCTAATATATCTCTATTACATTATTGGATCTCTTGCAATATCTCGGTATATTTATTTATTATATCTCCACGCTCATTTCGTGCTCAAAATAATTTGGACCAGCGGTATCAGAGCAGGTTTCTCTTGATCGTTTTTCAGTACATGTCTCTGATGAGGTCCGAGTATATAAATTTGGGTCTCGATCATGTCTCTCTCGAAGACAATCACTCTCGCATGCCTAATAAACCCTCAATGGCAGAAGAAAAGAAAAACAACGAAGTAGAAGATTTTATTAATCTATTGTTGGAGAAAGGTCTCACACAACAGAGGGACGAAATGATGGAGAAATTTTCCCAAATCCTTTGACACCTGTTGATAACAGTAGATGCGTATTTATCAAGAAACCACTTTGGAGACACAACTCATTTCAAGGTACAATTTAATTTTGATATTCCCATATTTCAAGGTCAGATAGATGTGGATGCTCTGGAAAAATGGTTAAATATGCTAGAAGGTTATTTCTCTGTGCACAATTTTCCTGACAAAGAAAATATCACCTTCACACTCCTTAAGGCTCTCCCCCATGTCAAACATTGGTGGGAAACTTACTGTGAGCAAATTTCCACAGAGGAGTCTGGAATGTTCAAGGCTGAACCCACTTGGGAATCTTTCATAGATGCCATCAAGGAAAAATATTATCTTGTTGTCAACTATGAATACCAATACATGAGATGGACCACGTTGTGTCAAGAGAGGGGCTAAGAAATGTCAGAGTTCACCAATACCTTCCATACCTTGTGCACCAATCTGGGTATCAAATATTCTGAGTGGAATTTGGTTTTGAAATACCGTGGGGCTCTACACAAGTACATCCAAACTAAAATGGATTTTTTGGGCATCTCATCACTAGGAGTTGCTTATCAATATGTTGTCAAAATTGAGCAGAAATTTAAGAATCAGAACAAACGAGAGTTTGGGTATGAAAATCCACAACAACCAAAGTATGATAAATACAACCCTAAAAAACAAACTCCCAAAAAACACTCCAAGAAAAAGGAAAAGAAGGGTAAGGGAAAGACAAAGAATGACACTAGAAAGTGGTGTGATTTCCACAAAATCCCCTAGAACAACATCGATGAATGCCACTCAAAACATTCATTGGTGCATGAGATCAAAGAAAAATATATGAACCCGTATTCAGAATCCGATTGAGAAAATAATGGAAGGAGACTGATCATCGACACAGACTCCACTGCCATTGTCGCAACCACATCAATCCAACCATAAGCACCAATAGATCCCGAAGAGGGGGAGCACCTCTTCCATTCACAGATGTGGGTGAAGGGGATCCCACTAAATTTCATTTTTGATAGCGGAAGCCAAAATAACCTCATCTTAGCATATCTCATCAAACAGTTGGAATTGCCAGCAACACCACACACACAACCATACAACATCGGGTGTCTTCGCCAGGGACGAGATCTTCGTGTCAACCAACAGTGTCTCCTGTCCTACGACATCAAAACCTTCAAGGATGAGGTATTGCGTGATGTTTCCCTGCTGGATGTATGTGATGTTATTTTGGGCCAACCATATATGTGGAAACTCCATGTTGTTTATGAGTCTCGACCTCGTAGTGTCATTTTTACTTTGGTGGCTCATCTCTACAGGATACTAGAGGTAGTTCTGACTACTGTTTTGACACAAAAGTGCAACAAAGTTGTCTCTCATACGATGAAGTTTAAATTCTTTGCAATTCAGGAAGGAAGTGAATAGAAGGACTAATCTAGATGGATATCATTGGCCACCCACCTTTTCCAGCTGGCTCAAAACAATTTTCTGACAATTTTGGAAATTTACTATTTTTAGCAGTTTTAACTTCCAGGGCCATTTTGAGGGACTAAATGAAGGTTTTTCAGGATAAAGCTTCTCAATGATAGACAAAGGCATGATTGATCCCCCAAAATGAATCTCCTCGATGATACCTTTCCAAC
The DNA here is from genome assembly GCA_009831015.1 of Picea engelmannii. Lineage (NCBI taxonomy): Eukaryota > Viridiplantae > Streptophyta > Pinopsida > Pinales > Pinaceae > Picea > Picea engelmannii. The sequence continues at coordinate 15,483 of ML783955.1, read as the reverse complement.
AGGTTATCACACTCCTCAAACGAAGATCGTATGCAAAAGTTACGACCCCAGGAAGTTGATGTACTAACTTACCCAAACGGGGCCCACATGACTTTTGGCGCTTCATCTCCTAGGGTTAGGTTTTTGGATGTCTAGGGTTTTGGGAATTATTGTTTATTGTAAAAAGGCCTTCAGAGCCTCATTGTAATCTTCTTCTTGTGAATGCGCGCAACCATCACATCTCTTCTTAGAGATAAGCTGCCACCATTCCAACAAGCTTGTTTCCACTGCATTTTATAGTTTCAGCTTATTTCATTATTGAATAGAAAACCAGTTTTACTGTATCTCTGTTATTTTTTATTAATCACCTATTAATAATTTTTATTCATTTTGTTCTGCTCATAAAATCCGGATCAAAGACACTGTGACTGCTACGACCTCGATTCAAGCCCCCTCTATCCAGTAGAAGCAGGTTGAAAAAATTGGAGAAAAGCACAAAGATTCCTTCTACACATAGTCATATCATGTAGTCAGACTGGTTGAAAAGGTCCAATCCCTCCAACATCAGGTTCATGACAACGTTCCACAATCCAAGCAATGCAACGTCTCCAACAAGGCAAATAGCTCACTAAGTTTCAGATTCAACAAACGCTTTCCCATATCCCACGGGAACTCAACGCAATGGATACCATTTCTTCCTAAGGGGGGAGGATTGATCAAGATGGATATCGATGTCCACCAACCTATTCCAACTATCTCACATGCAGTTTTCATCATTGGCAGTTATTTCCTAGATTTTCAAATCCTAAACTTTTGGGGTCGTTTTGAGGTACTAAACAAATGTTTTGGAGATATACACAATCAAAATGAAGATGAAGTAAGAGTTTGATGACATAATGTGTAGTCCTCGGATATACCTTTCCAATGGGCTATCGTGCGCCTAAAATGGAGATCATATGCAAAAGTTACGACTCTGGGAAGTTGTTGTACCAACTTACCCCATCGGGGCCCACATGACTTTTGGCGCTTCATCTCCACAATGGGGGTGCAAACCTTTTGGATTTTCATCTTCTGGGGGATAATTTTTTGGATGTTTAGGTTTTTCCGTTTATTTTAAAACGGCCTTTCAAGCCTCATTGTACTCATTTTATTGCGAATGAGCGTAGCCGTCACATATCTTCTTAGAGATAAGTTGTCACCATTCTAGCAAGTCTTTCACTCTGTAATTTTACAGTTTTGTACATTTCACTCATTAATAGAAATTGTGTATTACTATATATATGTGCCTCTTGTTATATATATCTGATATATCACTGTTACATTATTGGATCTCTTGAAATATCTTGATATATTTCTTTATTATATATTTTCTCTCATTTTGTGCTCAAAATAATCCAGATCAAAACCTCGGTTTCCCCAAGAGAAAAGTTGAGATCAGCTTCTATGATCAGATTATCCTTTTTGAAGAAATACTTTTTGGAGAGAACCTCTCAGAAGGGGACCCTATCCTGGAAAGGTCCATATATATTTAGGATTGAGAAAATTCTACCCATATATGCACAAAAACAATATGCACCTATGTAAGACTTTGTACCCCAGGAGCTAAGTAGATTAATATTTACTCTACTCCATCTAATATCCACTCTTCTCGATCTTCATTTTTAATCTAGACCAATAAAACCCTAGTGGGGAAGAAATGACTCCATCATCTTAGAAACAACTTCACAATCCCCCATCGTTTCCTGAAGTAAAAGAATGTCTAGTTGGTGTGAAGACACCAACCTTTTTAAGGCAACTTTTTAAGAGGGCTTGCCACACCTTGATAGTTTAGAGAAATCAATTTCATGGTGGAACCCTCGACTGGGTTTTCCTTGCTCTAAGTTCCCCATATATAGATTGTTGTTTTCCTGCAGCTACATCCACCATAACTATGTTATGCGATTTATAAAGATATAACCTCCTCCCCCTACCTTTGGATTTTGAAGAACAGCCAGAGTTCGATCCGAAGCCTCGGTTTTTCATTCTCTAAGACCCCAAAAATTTCATGTTCCTGAGGTTATACACAATTTCCTTCTCCTCTGAATCCAAATAGGACTCTGATTCTTCATTCTATGGAGGAAAGGATGAAGATTCGAGGGCTGACACCTTATCCAGACCAAAAAGAGGGGGAGGTGAAGAGTGATCCTCATATATCACAGAGATATTAAGATGACATGAAATTTGGAATCCTACAGGAGGGGAAAATGGAAGGGGGAGAGACTTGGAGCAAGGATAAGGGAGGACAAGGATGACGAAAATAAAAGTCCATTCCAGTCCTTTCCCAGAAAAGAAAGAGAGTTAATCAAAATATTAATGGACCGAGGGGACAAAAAAGACGTACCCTTAAGGGAGAGACCTCGACCAATCTATGCCCCTTCGAAAATGGGGAGATGAGAAGGACTAGGGTCTCCTTCGGTTAGCACCACCATCACCATTGATGAGTCATACTGAACACCAATGATGAACTGGTGCCCCCAAAAAAGGTCTCTTTTGAGGCTTGATGATCTCCAATCTTATCCTTGGAATAGAGCTAGAATTTTCCCCAGGAGGTCCTAGAGATTCCCTCTCCATGTCAGAAACCGATGGAGGTTTCTTCTACTTTATGGGTATGAAAGGTAATGAGCATTGGCTCACCACATGCCCTTGATTATGGCATCTTCAACATCTAAAAGACACATTCTTGTAGTCCAACCGTTGTTTGAAATATTTTCCTCCTACAACCAGCTCAATGTATTCCGCCAACCCTTCCTGCAAGTTTATTTGCACCAATATGCGAGCCATCACATATTTATCTGTGGCTAGGAAAGACATGTCAATATCTAGAAATGTTTTGAGGGTATTCCCAATGAGCTTGAAAATCTCCTTCGACCAAAACTCCAAAGGAAGGAAATGGAGACGTACCCAAATGGGTACCTCATTCAGACGTTCTTGTCTGGCATCAAAATGAGGAGTCCAGAGCTTGAATAAAACTGGGGTTGGGTCTACACTCCATGGGGACTTAAGGGCCCAAAGGGTGTCTTCCACTTTCAGAAATTTGAAAACAATCCAACCCCTTGCCATAATGTAACACACATGACCCCTAAATACTCTTTTATGGGGTGGGGCATCATAATTTCATTTTACTAAACCATGTCACATCCTCTTTCCTAGATCTCCATCACGTTCTACTCATTCTGAACTTTCCAACCACTGTCCTCACTCTCAAAACCAAGTTCAAAATTGGAAGAAATTCCCTTCCACAGTCCCTCGAGCACTTGTCAGTCAAGGACCGCATGGCTCCTACGTGGATCCAACTCTTACGTATCATCCTGAGTTCTCCTAAATCTCTAAGATTCCATCAGTCCTAAGCCTATGGTGTGATTCCATCCACCAATAAACCAATGGTGGATCCCCCTCCACATCAATGCATATGCTTAAGGTTAATTCGACGTTCGATGCTTCAACACTGAGCACCCCTTTTCTGTCTACCCACGAAACCTCCCAGAGTACTGAAATCCTAAAGTCTCACAAGCTTGACACACAACTTCGGTCTTCGGGCCCTTCGGTCTCTCTACAACACTACACCCTAACTCTTTCAAGGCTCCTATCTCCCTAACTTCTAAAACACTGCCACATCACTTCGTAAATTTTGCCTTCGAGAGTTTTGGAAGTGCAACACCTTTTTTCTCCTGGAGCAGTCAACGTCGAACTAACCTCGATGTAGATCTAACAATCAGGGAAATTCTTGAGTGTCCTTAGATCTACGACTCACGTCGCTTTGTGACTGGTAAGTGGATCAGAGTTTAAGGGGGGGGACGAGTCCCATGGTAATGGGTAAACGATTGCCAGTTATTGGTCCATTGTCAAGCCACTGACTCGACAGGTCGTCTTCGATGCAGTTTAATCTTTGCAATACTTATTTCTCTGGGGCTTCAAACTCCCAGACTCCTAAACACTTAGATCCCTCTGAACTTAACCCAGGGTTCCTAGGCCTTGGTCATATGGGCTCTCTAATGAGTCTCGGGTGATAAGTTCAACTCTTAGCCTAGATTTGGTTAATCTCGTGGTTTATTAGGCTATTGGTTTGAAGGAAGTTCCCTCCACTCACATAACTTAGGTTCTAATATGAGGAAAGGCACTTTCAAAGGGTCAAAATAATTGTAGCAGTCCCGTAGAGTCTGCCCCGACTCTAGTATTGTGAAGTTAATCCCTGGGAAGAATACCTTGAGAATTTCCCAACTGACCCAAAGGTAATTGTTGATTAAGGTTGGTTGTCATTGATGTCAACCCTTGAAGAAAGACCCGTAGCACAAAGTTTTGGGTAATGGACCCAATAGTGTTTGATGTAAATATGACTTATTATTGTTTTGTCATGGTTTATAAGAAGTAAATATGGATGAACTCCAAAGTGGTCCCCTTATGGTGAAAGCCCTCACGGGAAGACGCTTTGTGGAGTAAGAGAACCCATGCTTAATTGTGGAATAATGAGATGAAGGAAACTGAATTTTTTAGGGAAAATATCCTAGATGGATAGTTCTTGTCATGTCATTTCCGGTGGTATGTGGAATGTCACATAATTCCTCACGGTTAGAGAGTTATGGCCATGAGAAGTTGGAGACCCCAGGTTTGGGTAATGGACCCAAGTTTGTTTGATGGGTAACGGTATGAGTTATGATATATTTTAAGATAATACTATTCTATATAGATAGTACATGTCATTCCATTTCTGGTGGTATGTAGAACGTCACATAACTCCTCACGGTTTGAGAGTTACATCCTTACGAAGTTGGAGGACCCTCATATGTCATCTAGAAGCCCCAAAAGGTCAAAGTAATCAAAGTGGTTTAAGAGATTTTAAAAGGTAAATAATAAAGTGAAGTGATGAGTGTATTATAATTCAAATTGAATACAAAATAAA
>ML783954.1:1084623-1095055 GCA_009831015.1 Picea engelmannii | reverse complement strand
AGTGCTTCTCCATTTCCATCGTAAGACTATTTATGACAATAAAAATATATTTTTATCATAAAACGAAGATGGAGATATGATTCTTATTATTACGATGAAGATGGAGATATGATTCTTTTTATTATAAAGGGTATGTGGGCGTGCAGCTGATGGAGCATAGGCTCGTGGGTTTCAAAGGAAGTACAAAGTACCGCTTTTAAAACCCAATACCCAGCGGATACACATACCATCTATAATAAATATATATATATATACAAAAGGCAAGTGTGCTAATATTATATTTAATTCAAATATATTGTTTCTCTTAGTCATAAGTGGTTTAGGTAAGTTACTTTGGGACAAGACAAGATGTCATACAATTAATGTTTATTGGTCGATCTATCTACGTTTAGGTAAGGCGGTCACGAGGGATAGCTTGCATGGCAAAGACGTGCGCACACTCTTTCAGGTTGGGGAGAGGTCACGAGTTCTAGCCTGGCTAAGAGTTCCTCGGGTTGCTGCTTTCCACCCTCATATCATCCACTATGTGGAGAAGTATCGAGGTGGGTTCCCAACGGGTTAGTTTCCATCGAAAAAAAAAAGTGGTTTAGGTAAGTTATTGTTAAGAATATAAGATGATTGAAATGATTAATATGTTTCAAATTTTTATTTATGATTATGATTTTGGTTTTTATTTTAATAATAGTTTTTATTTTCTAATTATTGTTTATTTGTTTTTCTTCTAGGTTTCTTTTACTTTTTGAACTTTCTTCTTAATTCAGCTTGGTCTTTTGGAATGAGGTTTTCATTTATAAATATTCCTAATAATTTTAAGCTTGGAATGAGATCTTCATTTACAAATATTCCTAACCCTTTTGTCCTTGGAGATTTACTAAGTATGCCATATATATGGTCATTCCAACTTACTTTCACATTGATCAACCTAGCATGTCCTCATCTCGACGTTCTTTTATACCAAAAATTATGAGGTTCACCGCTCTTTTGTTAATCTCATGACCTAACATGTCCTCATCTCGATGTTCTTTTATACCAAAAATTATGAGGTTCAATGCTCTTTTGTTAAGCTCATGATCCAATTAGATTAGCTTAGCTTATTCATTTCCTTTTTGATGGGTTTGATATCCAATTTATTTTCCAAACTAATTAGGGCCAAATTGTTAGTTTTTTTTCTAGCTCTTTAATCCTATATCTCATGTTGAGATTTGCTTCTTCGACCTCTCTTTCTTGTGTTGATTATTTTTGTTTTTCCATTTCTTGTATTCTAGCCTCCATTTTCTGCAAGTGAGTCTCAAACCCTAATATTCTATTTTATGTGTGAATATTGTTTTCTAACAATCTAAATTTATTACTAATCATTGCGTTTAACTATATTTGGAGTTTCACTTTTCTCTCTGCTCTCAATTTTATATGTCCGTAAAAACTCTCTAAAGTGACTTTGCTAGACCTCCCTTAACAAGTTGCAGTTTTGAAATATACTGTAAAGTGATCATATTGAAATAGTGATCGTATTGAAAAGAAAAAGAAAAAATGTAAAAAAATTCTTTTCAAATTAAACAAATATACCACGTTCCAATTCTCCTCCGATATAAATATAAACCCTTCACATTCACATGACAATATTAACTTAAATATATTTAATTTATGTCTAGATACCATAGAGTAAAAACCCTTCACATTCACGTGACAATATTACCTTAAACTTTCAATTAGAGAAATTTTCGAGATCCCAAATTGATGTCCTTCTCCACATTTCAATGGATTTGATGGAAGTCGTAATCCACATTCATGGATTTTGATGGATGTCGCACTCCACATTCATTCGGTCAATGCTTATCTCTTCCTTCCATATTGGCCGCCTTCCTTCAATAGTGTCCTCCTGTTTCAGTGGCTCCGAAGGATTATCCAAAATTTCTGGGAACTTTTATATTATGCCAAGTAAGCAGACATTATTTCTGGTTCAATCTGCTGCAGTGGGTACTTCATTTTCTATGAGATACACAAAATATTCCAGTACGATCATACACAAAAACTATTCCAGTAATCAAACAGGATTCATGGCTAATTCTCCTCTCCACCAACCCACAGAAAGGATTCCAGTAATCAAACTGTGACGATAGCTGTGTTTGTTTCATTTCGTTGAAAGTATCAATCTTGACTATTGATTACTCAAACAGGTCGATTTCAGCAAAGCCATCCAATTAGCTTTCCACATCGGAGCAATGACCACAGAAGACTAGAAAATCAATGATGAGATAATCTTGGAGTAAAATATTGATGTTGCAAATTCCATCCCATTCAACAACTGGCTAGAGGTTAAATCATGGGCTAAACTTCAATACAGGATATTTTGCAATTTGCTTCAAGTTGTTCAAGTTGGCCAATGGTGAAAATGACAGTTCTTAGTGATAGACTCTATAATATAATGTAAAATGATGATTTCTTAACGATAGGGTTAAGGATAGGATGTTAAACTTCAACCCTTCAATCAGTGGACTGTGCAATGGTTGTGTGGACTAGAGTTTGTATCAAAATTGACTACATGCTCTTCCTGTAACTGTAATTTTAATTCAAAAATGCACTGATACTGATGGACCACTGCTTGGTTGTGTATATATAGAGATTTATATGAGCAATACTCCCCAGCGTTGCACTGCACTGGGGCGGCTTTTCTTTCTAATTGAGCACTGCTACTTCTCATTAGCTTTCTATTGTCTATAAGCATGGCAATGGCAATCAAGAGTAATAGATTTGTGCACTTGTGCTTTCTATTATTTGTAGTGTCCACTGTGTTGTTGCAAACTACCGATGGGCGTAGCTGGAAGAAGCGCCCTCTCCGACAGCCTTGTAGGAATCTGGTGTTGTATTTCCATGATGTACTCTACAATGGCAAAAACGCTGGCAACGCAACATCTACGCTTGTGGGTGCGCCGCAGGGGGCGAACCTCACACTTCTCAGTGGAAAAGACAACCAGTTTGGAGATCTGGCGGTGTTCGATGATCCCATCACTCTCGACAACAATTTCCACTCCCCTCCGGTGGGAAGAGCTCAGGGTTTCTATTTCTATGACATGAAGAACACTTTCAGCGCCTGGCTCGGATTCACATTTGTGCTCAACTCTACAGACCACAAAGGCACCATTACATTCGGTGGAGCAGACCCAATCCTTACAAAGTACAGTAACATATCTGTAGTGGGGGGTACCGGGGATTTCTTAATGACAAGGGGAATCGCCACCGTCAATACCGATTCGTATGAGGGCGACGTTTACTTCCGTCTCCGCGTGAATATCACACTCTATGAGTGCTACTGATTTTGTTTTCTACTACTTCGTCTCTTCTCTCCTTCTGCTCTTCATTTCTATGTTCATTTTAGTTGAGTCGGTGTTTTTTTCTTTATGCATGAAGCTCCGAAATGCTGTAGCGTGCAGTGAAATAATGTAGTTCTTGATCAGCTTCTTAATAATGTATTTCGATCTGTTGGAAGGCTATATCCAATATACTTAAGATCACTTAAGAATTTTATGGTGATCGATCCTTCTTTATTTAAGTCGAAAGTACACTTATTGATAATGGGCACAATTAATGATCTTTTAACCTTATTTAACCTTAAACCCTATTCTGATGGCTATGCATTGAAGATGCTGGCATATTCTTAGTCGTCCTCCAAAATCAATGGATCAGATTTATTGTTCATAACTTTCATGCATTTATCAAAGCATCCGTTAACATATTTACTTTTTAACATTTACCTAATCACATTAAAAAATTACTATAAGGATATGTAATTGCCACGTTTAAATAATTAAGTAGGATTAAACCGTACAACCAAACGCTTCATATTACCACAGACGGATTACGGATTACCACAGAAATTTTATTGCAAGCGTTCTCAGCCTATACCTTTCGGCGTTCTCAGCAGCTAGTTAGCGGTTGTGCTAGTATAACTAACACAACCACATGATTGGATTGTGGTTGTGGCTGATGAACGCTAAAAGTCTTATTTCATTTACAAATCTTAATCTTAATTAGAGTTTATTTTAGAGTTTTGGCAGGAAAAAAACAGTTCTTTTGTTAAAAAGCACCAGAATTTGTGTAAGTAGATCCATGAAAGAGGTTTTAAATGGCCTTTGTAGGCTATTTAACTCTGTTTATTTGGAGAAAATGTCAAAAAGTAAACAAGAAAAAATAAGCATTAAAAAATGTAAGAAAATTATGAACATGAAATCTCAATCATTGATATTAAAAATATGCCAATATTTTTAATGATTAATCATAAAATTAGTTTTTATAATTAAAAGATCATTAATTGTGTCCATATTCAATAATTATAGGCCTTTTCGACCTTAAAATATTTATTAGATCTTTCATTTAATGTGCTAGTTATCAATTTACTTGCATGCTTTTGGTTCTATGGCGCATCCAGATCGCCTCGCCCAATCCGTCGGAATCTGGTGGGTCGTAGTTTGTGTTGTTCAAATAGCCGTTTTCCAGCAAATTATCTCGACCAATCCGTGGAATCTGGTTGGATTCTAATTTGTGTTGTTAAAATAGTCGTTCCAATATATTATTTTATGATCGCAGTTTATGCTTGTGGTTAGATTCAAATCAAAGTCATGTAATAGAGAGATTATTGAGTTCAAGAGTTTATATCAAAATTATATATAGACTCTTTAATGTTATACATAATTTCATATCAAAACCATGTATATATCAAAATTTCATATCTTGGAAATTTTAATGTTATTTAAGTTTTATTATAAAAATAAAAATGATATATTATGAAAATTTTGATGAAGATCATTATGGTTTGGTTAACTTGAATAAGATTTATTTATCAAAATTTTAAAAAGGTAAAAGATTATTTGGACTTCTTATGTTTTGACTTCTTAGGTTTTTTTAACAAAATTTGTAATATGAAGAAAATATATGACTTTGAGCTATGTATTAATATATAATATAAAGGAAGTATGAAGACAAATGATAGTGAGAAAAACACTTATTTCTTTTCTCCTCACTCCACATCCCCACATGGTTCATTATGGTTTGGTTAACTTAAACAAGATTTATTTATCAAAATTTAAAAAAGGTAAAAGATTATTTGAACTTCTTATGTTTTGACTTCTTAAATTTTTTTAACAAAATTTGTAATATGGAGAAAGTACATGACTTTGAGCTATGTATTAGTATATAATACAAAAGAAGTATGAAGACAAATAATAGTGATAAAAACACTTATCTATTTTTCTCCTCACTCCACATCCCCACATGGTTCATGCTTTGCAAAACATATGTAATGCAAAAGGAGGGTGGTTCATGCTTTGCAAAATACAAGTAATGCAAAGAAGGGTGAGGGAAGGTTCATGCTTTGCAAAACATATGTAATGCAAAAGGAGGGTGGTTCATGCTTTGCAAAATACAAGTAATGCAAAGAAGGGTGAGGGAAGAGTGTGGAGTAGTCCACCTCATATTTTAATTTCTTTGTATCTTTGTATGGTCGTCATGCTCCAAATTGATATGTAATGTGGAGGAATCACATAAAGGAAGAGGGTGGAGTGTGGAACACCCATCGTGCCTTCTCTTTGCTTTGCCTCTACATCCCCATACAACTCCATGTCTAATTCATCTTTTTGAATTAGCATCAAAATTTTCATTTTCAAAGAAATAAATTCCTTGCAATTAAAACAACCAGAAATGAGGTAGAATATCAGAGTAGGAAGGTGAAGAGAGAAAATAAATTCTTTGGGAATAATATCATAGAGATTATAGGCATCCAAAGGCAACCAACAAAGAGTCAATTGGCATTTCCCAAGCAAATAAAGAGGTAGTGGTTTAGAGGACTCTTGGCCTTCCTTAAGGAAGAGGAATCACGTGGAATCACGGGGAGAAAGGTAATAAAGTGGAAGTTATGAGGAAAGAAAGAGGGTTAGATTTCTACAGAAATGAAAATTGAAAGGTTGAGATATTAATGACACAAAAGTAGAAACACCGAATATTTATAATTTAAAATCTAGTCCTAAATTGAGAGGATGAAAAAGAGAGTATGACCCTCTCCACATGGAGGGAATGTTTCTTAAGGAGTATGTATTTGCAAAATACAAAAATTTGCAAACACAACCAAGGAGTATTTAAACTAGAATTTGCAAACACAACCAAGGAGTATGTATATACAAAATCTACTTTAGAAAGTCTATAGCTCCCATTGGTAATAATTCTTGAAGAGACAAAGAAAGACCACTTCTTGTTGGTATTTTCAAATGAGTTTCAAACATAAAATATTCATGTTATTACTTTGTTTAAAATTGATTTATTCATTACTAATTACAGTGTACAAGTATTACACAATTAAAATCAAAGAACAATGAAATAACAAGAAAAGATAACTATTTTAATTTATGTAAAATTAATTAAGTTTCATGCACACAATCAAAATTGATTTCAGGTTTACTTGGTTGGAACATAGAATTGTTGTATTGAATGAGATGATGACCTAGTTCTTGGCAGCTAAGGATGAAGAGAGATTTAATGAATAACCCAAGGATGAACACCGTGATGATTCAATTTGTCTTCAAATTCTCTATTCAAGGTGGAAGAAAAAATTGAAATACCTACATGTGATGGTGAAGTATGAGTGCAAGCTAATAATGGTCATTCATGGTGCATTAGTGGCAATGAAAATATGGGAAAACAACAATATGTTAACATGGAGGGATAATTCAAGGTATTTTTTCAATTAATTTGAATATAGTGTAAGAAGATGAAATATAGAAAATCAAATTAACTTTCACAATATGTAACTTTTATTCATGGAAGTGTTGTAAATGATGAAATTTCCTTAAAATAATTTATACAAGTAGAAAACACTTTGCTAAATAATGGATTTTCCTTAAAATAATTAGTACAAGTAGATAACACTTTGTTCTTATATATTTCTATTTTTCAATTAAATTAATGTTAATTTTATATTTTTTTTTAACTTACCAAAGTAGTTATAGCTCTCAAATGATAGTGTTATCCTAAGGTTTGAGAGTCTTAATGTAATGTAATCAAACAAGCAATAAAAAGGTATAGTAGGAACTAAAGACATATGTCTTTTAAAATTCTTATATATGTGTAGGAAAAAATTAAATTAAAAATAGAAAACAATATTATTTTTTTCAAAAAATGTATATGTGGAATCTGTTTAAAAATAATATGAAAAATGGAGATATTGAGAGGCATTGAAAAATGAGAGATTTTGTTGCTTCTTCAATCCAAACCACCCAACATCATTATAATGAAACTAAATTCGAAGTAACCAAGTAAGCAAACATGTTGGTGAGTAGAAATGTTGATGCAAGAAAAAGAATTTAAAAAAAAATCAAATAATGTGTTATAGAACATGCAAGTATGATACAACATGCATGTGCTTTAGAAATGCAACACACTAGTAATACATGTGCATTATTTATGCATGTGTTTTTTTACTATTGAAATAAAAGAAACATAGCATTTTACTAATTCTTCCATGATTTTTTACCCCAATGCCATTTATTTATGTGTTCTTTAGCTCGATGGAAAGGTCTTGAATAGATCTACAATTTGTATGTTATGATCTTTTTATGTTTCAATATAGATAATTTCTTATTTTCAAAAGAATAGAAAATCATTATGCATTCAATGATCAATAACCACTACATAGTTCTTGTAACATGAATATTTGGCTCCAACTTATATGGGTTTTATTAAGAGGTTTTGAACATGAGGGATGGGTTTTGTGGACTTACCATTGTAAGGAGAGGAAAACAAGGGAATAAGTCTCAAAATAAATATTTTAGGGCTCATCGGCCATGAATAAGGCTTCAAACCACCACATGAGCCCTATAAATGAATATTTAGCCTCCAAGTGGAATATGGTTGCTATTATAAATCCTTGGAGGAAAGGGATGGGTTTGAAGGCCTTGCCAATGGACCAATGAGGAAAACAAGGCCCTTAGGCCCTAGATGAAGCTTCTAGGGACCTAGGGTGATGAACAATGCCATAAACCACAAAACATGCCCTATATAGGACATCACTTTCCTTGAAGTGGGATATGGGTTCCAATATGAGGTTTTATGCTATTGTGGAATATGAATTTTTGTGTGACACCAAAAATAGATAGAATGTTCTCTTTTAGGAAAAGGATCAATTGTTCTGAATTAGTGTTCCGTAAAGCAACAACTTCTTGCCACTTAGTAAAATAGTTAGTTGTAGTGATGATATAAGAATGTCCTTTACTAGATTTTAGATTTATTGGGCCAATCACATCCATGCCCCATTGTCCAAATGGTTCTTCTATTGTTATATATTGTAGTGGCATTGTTGTTCTCTTCATCTTCCCTGAAAATTATTGGCATAGGAGGCATTTGTGAATCATTGTGTAATCATATTTGAACATAGTTGGCCAATAACAATGAGCCCAAATATTCTATAAGTAGTCACAACTGGTGAAAAATGTCCACCACAAACTCCATTATGAAATTCTTGCATCATTTCCTTAGAATTTAAATTATCTAAACATATTAATAGAATTCCATCAAAGTTTCTTCGAAAAAACTCCTGAGAGTAATACATATTTATTGGTTTCCATATTCAAATCTCTTCTCTCTTTACAATACATTCCCAAAGGAAATTGGACAGACCTCAAATAAATATCATATCCTTATACCATTCAGATGTTGCTAAAGTTGAACTTTGTATAATGACATCAATTGTATTAGGAGGAGAAATATTTTCAGCTTCAATTCCAGTCATGAATTTCCATAGTCCTTTCCCCTTGAAAAATTTAAGAGGCTTAATCACCAAATCATACTCTTGAAGCTTTGCTAACCAATTTTCCCATATACCTTCTCTAAGTTTATGATTGAGAAATATCTTGACAATTGAATGTGGTACATAAGCAATGATGCGAGATGAAAAATATAGGTCCTAAAATGGATGATTTCCTTGACCAGGGAAAGGCTTGCTCTTCAATCATGGAGTAACTTAATTCATAATTGTGCAAGGTTTTGCTCATGAAAAAAATCATAAGTTTTCTCCTTTTTCATTTTTTTGGGTGAGGAAGGAAGCAATGGTTTCCTCTGAAGCAAATGAGTATAATATGAAATATTTATCAAAATTAGGACTAATAAGAATATGGGTAGTAGTGATTGCATGTTTGATTTATGTAAAATCCTTTTGAATTTCTGATGTTGATTCAAATTTATGATCCTTCTTTAGTGATTTTATTGGCTTAACAATCATGGCATAATCTAGAAAAAAATATTCGTACAAAACTTATCTTTCCAAAGAAAGATTGTACTCCTTTTCGAGATATAGGAGGATTTAAATCATTTATTTCCTTAACCCTTTGTGGATCAATATATATTCCTTCTTTACTCACAGTATGACCTAGTATTGTTCCTTCTAATATAGAAAATAAACACTTTTTTGGATTCAAAGATATCATTCCATACATCCTACATCATTCAAAGACTTGTATGAGATGTTTGAAATGTCTTTCCCTTAGTTTTGAATGAACTATCAAATCATCCTGGTAATCTGCTATAAATTTTCCAACGAGATCCTTAAAAGCATGGTCCATTTCCCTTTGAAAAGTCTCACATGCATTCTTTAGTCCAAATGGCATAGGGACATAAGAATATTTTCCCCATCGTATAATAAATGCAGTCTTTGATCTATCTTCTTCAGCCACAAGGAATTGACTGAATCCAAAAAATCCATCAAACATAGACATCAATGCAGAACCAGTGACCTGCTACAATAACATCTCCATGTTTGGGAGTGGGTAGTTGTATTTGATACTTGATTAGTTGAGATCTCTAAAATAAACACAAAGATGAATGTCTTCATTCTTTTTTATAACTACCACAAGATTTGAAATCCATTCAGAGTGTCTGATTGGAAAAATTATACCAACTTTTTTTATTTTTTCCAGCTCCATTTTTACTAAGGGCTTCAATTTGGGATTTATCATTCTTAATTTTTTATTAAAAGGTTTTGATCCTTCTTTGACTAGTATAACATGTTGAAAGACATATTTTTTCATATTCCTTTAAATCATCATAACTCCAAGCAAAAATGTCCTGAAACTCTTTGTAAAGAAAAGTGTATTGTTCAATCTATTCAATGGTACAACTCGTACCAAGATTTATGTATTTTCGAGAATTAGGTACATTTATGTTGATTTCCTATTTCTCTTGAACGTTTCTAATAGAGGGTTCCTCTAATGGGTCCATGGTCTTTGTTTGATCATCCCTTGTGAAAATAGATTCTAGACTGACATATTTGTTTGGAAGAACAACAATATTCTCATCATGAATCTCCCTGTTGGTCACTATAATTGCTTAATTAATTTCAAACAACCAAGTGAAACATAAATTATCAACCCAGGGAAGTCTTTTGTTTCAAAGATAG
>ML783954.1:1067140-1084523 GCA_009831015.1 Picea engelmannii | reverse complement strand
GCATATAATAATGAGAAAGGACGTTGTGTACCTTGGAATGATCAGGTGAAATGATAGTATAAGTCAAAATACAGGTGATGAAGGGTATAATAATGGCAAAAAGTATGGGCAAAAAGGGTACAATATGTGGTCCTAACACTCCCTTTGATTGCTTTGGATTTATTTTGAAATGCTATATAATGTTGAGTCATGGTTTGTTAGTAAATTTTCAATGTGCTCATCATTTTCAAAAAATTGCCAATACTCTTGATTATTGAGTATTGAAGGTCAAAAAAATTTTGGACATGAAAAGTATTTTGATTTTGAGAATAATCTATATTGAAAAGAGATGTTTCCATCGCCAATGAATCATCTTTTTGGTTCTTTTCTCGAGGAACAAAATAAATATTGAAATAATTAAAAAGAGTTTATGATTTCCCACTCTCCTTGCATAATACTTCAATCTTTCTTTCTTGATTCCATATATTCTTTTGATGTGATTGATAACTCACTTTGAATCACCAGTCACCATTAGATATTTTACTTGCATTTGAAGGGCCAGGGTCAGTCCTTGGATCAATGCTTCATAATCCACTTCATTATTGGTACAAGGGAACTCTAATCTGATTGCATATGGGTAAATACAAGATTGGGGACTTTTGAAAACAACACCAACTTTGTTTATAGACTTAGAGCAAGCACCATCAAATGACATTTTTTTCGAAACCTCAAAAATAAATTTCTTCATTTTGCTTAGGTGAATTTAGTTGCTTTGTGTTTAACACATCATAATTCCTGATTCCAACATCTACATAGTTTTGCATCCTTTCAATTTCCTTTTCCTTCAATGATATTGATTTAATATGTTCTCAAGGAACTCTAATCATTGTTCCATCTTTGTTTGGGAGAATCATGCAACTCCCGTCAGTCATTATGTATACTCCAATCAATGAGCACCAATCTCTATCCAAGGCAACATTTTAAGTTCGAGGCAAATCAACTACTATGATAGTAAATACTCCTATAATGTGGGGTGTTGGTCTTATCCATGCACAAAAATATTTAATTTCTCTATAAGATGGAACTTTTCTAGAATCAATGGAATACATAGGTTCACCAATTTCATGGCACTTCATACATTCCATTCCAAGAGCTTCCATTACTAATAATGGCATGATATTGTTAGTGGGTCAACTATCCACCAGACATTTATGCAGTGTAAAATCATGATTCTATAAGGATGTGTAAAATGGCAGAACCTTGCCTCTTGGTCTTGTTGGTGTGATATTTTTTTTTGTCTTGTGTTCATCACAAGTGCCTCTATTCTTGGATTTGTATCATCCAATATTTTTAAAATATTATCTCTTTGTTGGGGTATCTTAACTACCTCCATGAATGGAAAAGTAATCCTAAGATTATTTAACTCATCAACCAAATTATAATTCATTTGCAATGGACTCTTCATCTCATTAACAACTGGTTGTTGTTTTGTTGGCATTGAAATGTTGGGTTTTTCTTTTTCTTTTTTTGGTGGTTCCTTTTTCTTGAATTTCTTTACTTGAGTTCTAGTTTGAACAACATTGTCTTGTGAATATTCCTAATCTTCTTGTTCATAAAAAATATGAAAATATGATGCACTTTCTTCCATTCAGACTGACTCCAAGACGTCATCTTGATCATTAATTGTTTCTTGATCAAAAGTCTCATTGTTTTGCACAAAATTTTGTTCTTCTATAATTTCTTCTAGTAAAATAACATTTGGATTTGGGATTTTGGGTGCTCTTTGTTTGTGTTCTTCAATTATTTTCTCTACATCATTTCTTCATCTTAGATCAAGTAATGTATTTCTTACATTTTGATGCAGTAGAATGAGATTCTCACTCTTGATTCGAGTTATCTTGTTTTTCATTTGTTGAATAGTCCTTCTCATCTAAAATATTTATATTTTTTGTCTAGTTTCTTGAGTAGTGTAATATACCAGATATAAAAAGTATGTGGAATAGAAATAAAATGCTAGAAATGGCAGAATAAAAACAATATAACCAGAACAATCACCATAATAGCATTGAAATGATATAAGAATAACAACAGAAATAACACTTTGATTCTGAAAGCAATGTTCACGGGTCTCTTCGAGGGGGCAACCTCCAGTTGAGCAGAGCTCTATTACAATAATATCCAAGCTAGGGTTCTCATACCCTCGACTCCTATTTATACTAAATATGTCTATCAAAAGAAGCATCTAGAGGAATATCCTTCTAAAAGCGGAAGCTTCTATTAGGTCTTCTTACATTCGACTTATTCTATTTTATTGCAAGGCCTTATTAATATTGACCTTTATTACATCCGAATATATTGTTCTACCTATGTGCGAGTTAGGACCCTAACATGTCCTCCCCCTTAAAAACAGCCTTGTCCTCAAGGCTTGAGATGTGGAAATTGTTGCAGAATGGTAGTTGGTTCCCAAGTGGCATCTATTGGAGTTGTATCTTAACACAGACTAACACTTCCTTGATGGTTCTTTGATGTAGGTGACACTCACGCTGGTCCAAAACTGCTTGTGGCTATATCCAAATGGATCCTTCTTCGGCTAACTCAGGAAGGTTGGTTTGAATTTGGCACTTAGTTCCAATCACCTTCTTTAAGCATGAAACATGAAAAACAGGATGTAGCTTCGAATGAATGGGAAAATCTAACTGATAGGCCACTTGTCCCACCCGCTTGAGAACTGTATAAAGACCATAAAATTTGGGCGCTAGCTTCTGACAATGTTCGACCTTGAGGGAAGTTTGCTTGTAAGGTTGTAGTCGAAGAAACACCTGAGCCCCTTCTGCAAATTGATGTTCAGAGCGACCTTGATATGCTTGTTGCTTCATGTGATTCTGTGCCATGACCAAATTCTCTTTGAGGGTACAGAGAATAGCCTCTCGAACTGTAAGTGTTTGATCAACTGCCTGGACCTTCGAGACACCTACTAAGTATGAGAGAACTAAAGGTGGCTTCTATACATATACCGCTTCAAAAGGAGTCATGTGGGTAGCTATATGGTATGAAGTGTTGTACCACCATTTAGCTAGGGGTAACCATTGAGCCCACTGATTTTTCTTTTCCGAGGAAAAGCACCTCAAATATGTTTCCAAACACTTGTTGACAACTTCTTTTTGACCATCAGTCTGGGGATGATAAGTTGTGCTAAGATGAAATTGGGTGCCTTGTATCTTGAACAACTATTGCCAAAAATTGCTTGTGAAAGTTGGGTCGCGATCCGAAACAATAGAGTGTGGCATGCCATGAAGCTTGAAGACCTGATCCATGAAAATCTTAGCCATCGTGGATGTTGTAAAAGGGTGTTAAAGAGAACATAAATGAGCATAATTGGAAAGGCGATCAACAACCACCATGATGACTGATTTATTTCCCGTTTTGGGTAAGCCTGTAATAAAATCCATAGAGATATCCCTCCAAATAGCAGGTGGAATCGGAAGAGGTTGCAGCGTTCTTAGAGATTTGACTATTTCTCCCTTGTTGCGTTGACACACATCACATTCAGCTACAAAATTATGAATTTCTTGTTTCATACCATCCCAAAAAAAAGGAACGTTTGACCCTGTCATAGGTTTTGGTGAACCCGAAGTGCCCTGTTGTGGGTGTAGCATGAAGCTTAGAAAGTACTATGGATTTAAGAATTGATTGTTTACTTAAATACAAGTGGCCTTTGTATCGAAGCTCATCATGGAGCCAAGAGTAACCTAGGGAGGATGGAGCATTGGACTGCAATTGTTGGATCAGATGCAAACTTTTGGGATCTTGTAGCAATTCCTGGCGAATGACTTGGAGCCAATTTGGTACAATGAAGGAAAGAGAAAAAAGGGATCCTTCATCTTCATATTTTCAGGAAAGTGCATTTGCAACCACATTGTCTTTTCCTTTATTGTAAATGATCTCATAATCATATCCAAAGATCTTAGTCACCCATTTTTATTGCTCCAGGGAGGAAATGCGTTGTTCCAGAAAATACTTGAGGCTTTGATGGTCTGTCTAAATTTGGAAGTGTTTCCCCAATAGATAAGGGCACCACAGATCAACGACATGCATAATAGCCAACATTTCCTTTTCATAGATTGATTTGCCCAAATTTCTTTCAGATAGTTTCTTGCTGGTAAAGGCCAAAGGCCGACCCTCTTGCATAAGGACAACACCAATTCCTTTCCCTGAGGCATCACATTCCAAGACAAACGTCTTTGTGAAATCAGGAAGGGCCAAGACTGGAGTGGTGCACATGCCCATTTTCAAGGTTTGAAAATCTTGAGCAGCGGTTGGAGTCCAAGTGAAAGAGTTCTTTTTTAGGAGAGCAGTGAGAGGTGTTGCAATATTTCCATAATTCTTAACAAACTTGCGATAATAACCTGTTAAGCCCAGAAATCCATGCAATATTTTGAGAGTATTTAGGTGACGCCAGTCTTGCATGGATTCAATCTTTTTAGGATCCACCCTGACGTCGTCCTTGCCAACCAGATGAACCAAGTTCTCTACTTCTGAGGCACCAAAAGCACATTTAGACTGCTTCAGGAAAAGATGGTGCTGAGAGAGTAGATGGAGAACTCAATCTACATGAGCAAGATGGTTTGTCCAGGTTTTGGTATAGATGAGGATATCATCAAATAAAACTAAGACAAAATGACAGAGAAAAGGATGGAAGACATGATTCATGAGGCTTTGGAAGGTGGAGGGTGAATTACATAAGCCAAAGGGCATGACCAAAAACTCATAGTGGCCCTCATGAGTTCTAAAGGACGTCTTGGGAATGTCTGCCTCTTTCATATGTATCTGGTGGTAGCTCGAATGAAGATCAAGTTTAGTAAATAATTGGGCACCATTCAATTCATCTAGGAGGTCATCAATGACAGGAATGGGAAATTTTTCTTTAATGGTAAGTTTGTTGAGGGCACGAAAGTCAAGACACATTTGCCAAGAACCTTCTTTCTTCAGGACCATGACCATAGGAGAAGAGTGGGGGCTCATACTAGGGAGAATAATGCCTACATTAAGGAGTTCGTGGACCATTTTCTCAATTTCATTTTTTTGGGAAAAGTGGTGACGATAGGGACGAATATTGGGAGGAAGAGTTCCAGGTACAAGGGGACTGGAATGATCATGAACACCACAGGAAGGAGGGAGTCCCTGGGGAGTGGAAAATACCAATTGATGTTTAGAAAGGATGGCTTGGAGGTCTTGTGGCACCGAGGGTGTCTCTATTTCTTGTATGGCATGGAGTTGGGCAATAACACCAGAATGACCCTTTTTGAGCAGATTTTCCATGCGATGGGAACTAATGATCTCAGGTGAACTGACGGTGATTCCTTGGAAATTATATTGGTGGCCCTCCTAGTCGAATTGCGTGGTTAATTCCATAAAATCCATGAGAATGGGACCCAAAGTCCTTAGCCAGTCTCCACCCAACACAATGTCACAACTGCCCATGTCAATAGCAAACATATGAGATTTCAGGTGGTAGTCACCAATTTGGAGAAGCACAATTTCACAATGCCCTCCACATTTCATGGAGCCACCATTGGCAATAATGATTTGGAAATTATTAACGGCATGGATGTAGCAATGAGTTTCTTGGGAAATGTGGCGATGAATAAAATTATGGGTGCTTCCTCTATCAACCAGAATGATGACCTTCTGATGCTTGATGTAGCCGATTAGCTTGAGCATTTGGGGTGTGGAGAACCTAGTGAGAGCATTGAGGGAAATTACCGGTTCTACTTCAGGAGGGTCTGAGAGAGGGGTTATGTTAGTGGTTTCAGGTGACTCAGACACAAGGGGAGTTTCAACATCCTCTTCTGAAATATCCTCGGAGATGGCCATAAAAAGATTTTTTTCCTTACACTTGTGGCCCGAGAAATATTTGTCATCACAATTATAACAAAGGCCTTTGAGTGGGCGTTTAGCCATTTCCTCCCTGGTCAATTTTTTGATCTTTAGTGGGGCGGAGGGAGTAGTGGGATTTACTGGTTTAGGGCGAGGGATAAAGGAGGGTTTTCAGTTTTGAGAAGATACAACCTGTTGTGCTTCTTTATCTCTTTTAGTAGCCTCCACCCAACTCTGAGGCTGATCCATGAGAACACGGGCCCAAATCTCATCCTTGAGGCCACTGATAAAAAAATCTCTGAAAAAGGCATTAGACATACCCTATGTCCGAAAAGTCAGGCGCTCAAAGGCAACTATAAAGTCTTCCACTATTCCTGATTGTTTCAACTTTGTCAAACAACCCAAATGGTTGGTTTCAGTGTCAAAGCATTCATAAAGCTCTGCCACAAAGTGTGTCCAAGCAATATACCCTTGACGGGAAGTTTTTCTCCATTTCCACCATTGCCAACGTTCTTGATCTAGATGGAGAACACCATACTGGAGTTTGGCCAAGTCATCTATAATGTTGTATAAAGAGAAATAATGTTCCATTTGGGTTACCCAACCAGTGGGGTCCGAGCCATCAAATTTGGTCACATCCACCTGCAGAAGGTGTAGGTCACATTGAAAGTGATGGTGCTGAAAGTTATGGGAATGAAATGAATGTTCACCTTCAGTATGTGGAGGTGAGTCATAGGAAGGGTTATCTATAGGGATATGCAGCTTGGTGCAGAGTGTCGAAAAGACAGATTCAAGATGGGTGGTTAGGTCTTGATTGATTTCCTCCATTGAGGAATGCATGGTGGTATTGATGGCGACAACATTGGCACTGAATTATTTCATTTCTTGTTGGGTCTCAGTGAGACTAGATTGCAAGGTATTGAAGCGAGCTTCCAAGTCTTGGCTACGGGTATGGGCCATGAGGATGAGGGAACCGAAAAGGGGTGGGTGGGGTCAATTTGTTTTCCGAAAAATGATATGTATGAATGTGATAAAGGCGAAGAGATTAATCCAATGGAATAGGTCTCAAATAATGGTGAAAAAAATTCCAGAATTTTTTTTGTTTTGTTTTTTACACCTGCGGAGTTATACTCCAGTCTGAAGAATTTTGTAGTGATGAAATACCCAAATGATTAACCAGGAAGAAATATGTAGTGATTTGGAAACCCAAACACAGTGGTGCAGCAATAGATCTTATTTTTTTTAATTTGTTTATGTTTCTATCCCCAAGGGTTAGGTATTCAAGGGTTCTACAGACAAGGGTTTACCCTGTGGTATAGCTCTCTGAAATATGTGCAGGGTCCAATAGTAGTACTCGGCCCAATATATGAGGGAACTAACTAAGGAGGCTATATCATACCCTTAGTCGTACTACCCGACTACCCACGTACTAGAGAGTATCTTCCCAAGTGATGTTCTCGGTGGCACTATAACATTTAGGCAGATGATCGGTTTATCTAAAGAGGGCTTCAGGTAATCTAGGTTGATCTGTACACAGGTGTTGTCTGATGCGCTACCACTCGAAGGGGTACCAATAGGGGTTACAAGGGTGGCCAACATATGTGCTCTTAAGTACCACATGTATTTCCTGCGCATATGAATCCATCAACCATGGGTTTATGCATGTAATGACAGATCTTTGTGTCTTAAAGACATCAGAATATGTCTCTACCCTAGAAAAAAAATTACCCACAATTTTTGTCGAGGAAAGTGCTCTGATACCACTTGTAATATACCAGATATAAAAAGTATGCAGAACATAAATAAAATTCTAGAAATGGCAGAATAACAACAATATAACCAGAACAATCACTACAATAGCACTGAAATGATATAAGAATAACAACAAAAATAACACTTTGATTCTGAAAGCAATGTTCACGGGCCTCTTCGAGGGGGCAACCTCCAATTCAGAAGAGCTCTATTACAATAATATCCAAGCTAGGGTTCTCATATGCTCGACTCCTATTTATACTAAATATGTCTATCAAAAGAAGCATCTAGAGGAAGATCCTTCTAGAAACGAAATCTTCTATTAGGTCTTCTGACATTCGACTTATTCTATTTTATTGCAAGGCCTTATTAATATTGACCTTTATTACATCTGAATATATTGTTCTACCTATGTGCGGTTTAGGACTCTAATAAGTAGCTTCAAGATTATTTCTCACATTAGGGGGAAGGCTTTGAAGAATTCCTCCCCAAATTTCTTGAACTTTAGTACTTATAGAGGTGGATGGTCCTTGAGATGATATTGACAGACTTTTCATATATCTTTTCACTTCTCCAAGAATAATCTCATGATCAACATTAGTTTCTAACATGCATTCTTCCATTTATTTTTCTTTTTGGATTGCTTCATTTAATGTATTTATTTGTGCAACTATTATTGCATAGTTCACATTTGATGGCATGAAATTATTGTAGCATCCAAGTACAACAAGGTCATTTGGGTGTTGCCCATGTGGGATTTGATTTAATGTCTTGAAAAATCACAAATTAAAATCCTTGATCCTTTCACCCTTTTGAATATGGATTTGGGTGAATTGAGTAAGTAGAGTATGATATGCAATAGGATGTTCATATATGGTTATGAATATACCCTCTATATAATCAAACAAACTCAATACTTTGACCATTACATCATCATGTTTTGTTCCTAACGATGTTTGTAGAAATACTTTGACCATTACATCATCATGTTCAATCAAATAAATATCACAAATAATAAGGAACTGATCCATATTCTTTTTAGGATCCATAATCCCATCACCTAAAAATATCGGTAAAATTCATTGAGGAAGAGTCAGAAATTGATGTTATTCTCCCCGTAAATTGAGTGGGATAGATCTAACTCTCCTTCTCGGGTTTCTTTGTCTTTCTTTTTTTTCTGTTTCTTCATTGAGAATTTCATTTCTTTGTTCTTCTCGGTCACCCATGATTATTACATCACTGGAATCAGAATTTGAACTTTTGGTTTCTTGGTGAATCTCAAGTTTCTTACTTTTACTTCTTGTTAATGGACCTTTGTACGATTCTAACTTTTAAAGATTTACTGCTTTCTTCTTTGTCTAAAAGATAATGTTATTTCTTCTTCTTGAGCAAGATCTTCCCACATTCTTTCGAGTTCTTCATGACTCCTCACTATTGTGACGGTTAGGTAATATAGTTGGTGCATGATACTTCTTTGATATTTAAGTCCAACTTGTATTTGGGGTTGTTTGGGCTATGGTAGAGTCATCCAAATTTCTTGTTTATGAAACCGAACTTTTGTTTAGCTCCCTAGTGGAGTTGATTGGACTCCCATTTTTCCATGTATTAATACCATTTTTATCAATATTATTCCACTGCTAAACCCCATTATCCTAGAAATCCATGCTCATAATCCTAAAACCTAGCAATAAATGTTTAAGAGGTAATAATTGCTTATTATATTTGATTTCCTAAGTTTTTAATAGGGTTGAATGAGTTTTTGGAACTAATGTTTTCCTATTAGTAATTTCAATCCTATTCATGTGCCTACAATAGTTCTAATACCTAGGTTTGTAGGTTGACATATGTACACCCACCCAAATAAAAAATGGTCATATGGGTTTTGGAGGACTAAGTGCCAACATGGATTGTGACCCATTGGTTCGGGCCCAAATCACACATTAGCAACAATCGAATTTTAGGAATATTTATGGGAAACCAAAGAAGAATTTGAGAAATATAGAACATGATTTTTGTGCAAGATCGTCTCAATTAGGTCACATGCCAAAAAAATCCTAAAATCTAGCACAATTAGGGAGATGTCGAGGTTTTCCTAATATGTGGTTGTCCATATTTATCTTGTGGCACATTTTTTCCCAAGTTGAGACAACAATCGAATCTCTTTCTTATCTTTGCCAAATATTAGTTGTAGAAATATATGTTTTTATATTCTTGTATTCATGTCACTGAGGTTAGAGAAATGATTTACTAGTTTAATGGGCATATTCTTTGATCTTCTCTTATATACATGGACTGTAATGTCATGAGGGATAAACCATGAACTGGAAACATTGTATATATCCACTTATAGCTACAAGCATCCTTGATCTGTTGTTGTTATCATCCCAAGATGATTTATGTGATGAAGGGCATGTTGTAATCTCAGACTTTGGTTTTTTAATACAAGTACCAATTTTGATATTTAGTGATTATTTCAACTCTGCTACTATGAGTTTTTAAGGGCTTGATACTGCTTGGAAAGGGACCACAAACACTGGATGCAAAGCTCATTTTGTATTATTGTTAGAATATTTGTATATGTTAGGATGCCACAGTAATAGTTAATTTGTATTTCTCATGTTCCATTAACAATTTTATATTTGCAATGAGTTTCTAACCCATGGAACGATCTATAGACTTAATCATTTTCCTTTTGTTTACAACATGTAGTATTGGGAATGATAAGGTTGGTAGTTCAGTCTATCTCCCGAGATAACTAGTATTGGTATTTGCATATTCTTAGGGATACGTATTTACATTTGTATGGTTTGCATCTCATTGAAATCATGGTTTAATTTTCTGGTTAATGCAAGTTTTGGAGTTTTGTTGTAATCACAATTACACAGTCATGTATAAGATTAGTTCAATCAATAATAAAAATACACCATGACATGGAAATGTCATGGACCTTCTTGTGACATTTTATCCCTGGGATTGGTAATTGTCATTTATAAGTTTTCATTGTCACAATTAATACTAAACAATGTATGACAATTGAGTCACATCTCTATATAAGCAATTTGTTTATATAAAAGAAGTGCAACACCACCATACGTTCATCACATTGAATGTTTTGATTGTGGGTTTGAGTGTTAGAATCATTGTTCATAAGCTTTACCTATGGACTAATATACTCAATCTAAGATCAATAGTATATAAATTGAGATTCAATACCCTTACAATTGACTGATTAAAGGAAGTGTTTTGGGTAAAACTTATGATCATCGATAATACTTTGTTTCACTAGTTTTTTGAAATTAATTGAGATTCTTGTTGTCAAATATAACCTCATATACAAAAGCATTAACACTTAGCTTATCAAATTGAAATATTGCTTCTTGGATCCTAGAAGGAGATTTGATGAAAGATTTAGTTATTGGTCTTTGTTTTTAAACTCTTTATCAACTCTTGAGTAATTATTTTGTGTGTGAGCCCTTGACACCCATAGATTGAGAATTAAGATGAGAATAGACTAGAGAACATGATCATGCATAGATCAGAGATCTATGCATGACATATAGAGTTATTTACTTACTTCTCATACCTGATATTCATTTTGTGGACCAAGTTAAGTTATTTACAAGGTTTGATTGATGGAATTTTGATGAATGATTGATTTCAAGTGTGGTTTGCTTGTCTCCTAAGAAGATAGATTAATTTTGAAGAATGAGAGTAGTTTGGACTTCAACCTTTTCCTACACATACTATGTGTACAAATCACAATTTTACGAACCGGATTGACGAGTAAATGGGGTTTATTAATGACAATTAATTAACCCAACAAAGTCACCAAAAATGTTGATCTAAAAGACTACCTTACAATATTTAATATAACATAACAATGATAAATCCCCTTGTGTTTTTAAAGTGGTGGTAATCCTCTGTTTTTAAACAATATGCAAGAACATAAACAATGCTTGAGAGAGGACCATGCTTATTCTTGAAATAAATATTCGCATGAAAAGAGTACATGAGAAAGGACTAGGTATCTAACATAAAGTAAATTTTCACACTATAATACAATATTATAGACCAAAAGAGCATATTGTATCATAGGACGACATTTCCATCATAGAAATCATCAAAGTAAGACACATTATTGAGCACAGGGAAGGAAAATAAAGACCACGTATGGTAGAGAACTTTAAATGATCATTTTGATAAAATGCAAAAAGGATTTTGATAGAAACACATTTGAAATCTCATGGTTAGAACTTAAAGCCTGAGAAATCATTAATGTTATGTCCTGAATAGTTCTCTGAGAATATAAAAATATAATATATTTCTTTGTAAACATAAATATTAATGTCTAAGAGTTCAATGGACAACATGCCAAACAACTCTATAAATGATGAAGTGTTTTCTATAGAAGACATCAAGTTTGGGGTTAAGTGACTCTCAAAAGGAAAAGCTAATGACATCGAAGCTTACCAAGATGAAATATTAAAACTTGGAGGACCTATCCTCATCCCTCACATACATAATCTCTTCAATTTAGCTATGCAGCAAGGCTAAATCCAAAAACCTTGGACTCAAAGCCTCATTGTACCTATTTTTAAGAGAAGGGATAAAACCCATCTCTCTAATTATAGGACCATTATGATTAACCCCATTTTAACTAAGCTATATGGAAGTATTTTGGAAAAGATGATTGACACATGGATAGAAAGCCATGGTATAGGCCAAGTTGGGTTTAGAGGATACCTTTCCACTGTGGACCACCTTGTTACATTTAGGATCATTGTAGAGGAGTGTCGTAATGATAAAATTTATCTCCTTTGTTGTTTCGTTGATTTTATAAAATATTTTGACAGTGTGCTTTGGACTAATCTCTGAAATAGGTTAGAAGAGATTAAAGTTCCTTTCGAGTTAAGAGATGTTGCAGTAAGGATATATCAAAAATCTATTGCCAAGTTTAGGAACAATGAGGGTTGGTCAGAAGAAATTAACTATCATATAGGATTCAAGCAAGGTTATCCCCTAGCCCCCACCCTTTCGAAATCTATATTGATAATTTAGAAGATTGTTTGGAGGATGCAAGTTGTATTGGAAAAACTCTCACAAATATAGTCATCATCCTTCTTCTTTATGCTAATGATATTTCTCTTATGGAAAAGAGTCCCTATGACCCAGGTAAGCAATTAATAGCCCTCATGGACTTCTTCTGTAGCATGGGAATGATTGTGAACACTGACAAAACAAAGGTTATGATAATTAAATACAAAAGGATGACCTATGATACCTTTTTTATGACAACAATAGCTTGGAGGAAGTGTAATCATACAAGTATATTGGAATCGATATCCACCACAAGCTCAATTAGAACTATAGTGTTGAAAAAAGGATAAATGGAGGGTGGATAGCTTATTATGGACTCGAAAATAATTGTAAATCAACAAACCTTTGTCTTTGGGATAAAAAAAAATCCTCTTCCACACTCTCGTCACTTCGGTTATCTTATATGGATGTGAAGTTTGCGGTTACGATATATCTAGAGAATCCTTGAGAAATATAGACAAGATCCAAGAGAATTTTATAACTTATAATATCAAAATTAAGGGCAATACACCCTATCTTATCATCCTCATAGAAGCAATCCTTTCCCCCATTGAGATCATTGCTATTATTAGATACATAACGTACAAGAATATGATAAACAACAAGGATGACAAGAGGCTCTTGAAAATTTCTTCAAACTCTAGCAAAAACCACCAACAACTCAAGCGTGGATGGCATAAATATGCCAAATATTGGATAAATTATTAGGGAATACAAGAAGAAGCCATCATGCAAAATATCGATAATATTACAAATCTTATCACTTCTAAATTTAAGGAGAATATGTGGTGTGATAAATAATTATTGGATAAAAGGATATTACGATACTACAAGGAGGTGGTCAACCCTAATTTAGAAGATCAAAATTACCTCTCAGTTTTAAAAAGTGGAAAGAAGAAAATCAACATTTCTAAAATAAGGACAAACTCTCATGAGCTACATAGTGAAACTGGGCATTGGACAACTCCCAAATCACCATGGGATGAGAGAATGTGTCACCTTTGTGACACTAAGCGACTAGAAGATGAAAAAAACTTCCTCTTGAATTTCCCCACCTATACCCATATTAGATCCCAATTTAAAAATATTTTCCATATTACCAACCTTCCTTACCTCCTAAATCATCAAAGCTATGGTGATCTTGGAATGCTTCTCTCAATTCCTTTTTAACATAGAAATACAATTTTAAAGAAATTGAAGTAATATATTACCTTCTTAAGGTCCAATAGACCAATTAGTCTCAGTGGACATTAATTTGTCACCATTACCATCATCATCTTCAAATTTCATTTTCCATTCAAAGAGGAATGGGATGGAGCTCCCGCATGTTAACATTAGTTCTTGTTAAGAGGGGTAGGTTGTTTTCTCTCCTTTGAGCCTGTAGCCCGAGCTGTGAAGAAGTAGGCCTGAAAGTCCAACAAAGGCATTTTATTCGAAGGGCGCGGTCATGAGCGCCAAGCGTAGCACACATAAGAAGTCCTTTTCGGGCTTAAAATCAAGCGATCGGGCATTTTGTTTTCAACAACAAGGATTCATCGACGGAGCAGAACAACGGTCAGTGGATAATTTCAGTTGACCAAGTCGCGCCAAGTATAGCACAGAAGTTTTCAAGGAAGTGAACGGTCGGAATTCTCCGTGGAGCACTCATGAAGTTACGAGGGCCGTTGATCGCGATCAGTTTAAGAACGAGATTATTTCTTGAACTCGGGGTTCGTGAGATCGGAGGGCAGGCCATATCCTTTGGTTGCATGAGATCGCGAATCACGAGAATTTTGGAAAGGAAAAGAGCCATCGCATCTCGAGACTTCGCAAGGGGAGAATGCCAAAGTTCGACACTCCAAATCGCGAGATCGCGAGTTGCGAAAGGCACTAGTACTTGAGCCCTGTCCGATGGTTACATGTGGAGGGCTCTGAAAATAAAAAGAGCCATAACCGTAGCGCCATCTCGCGTCTTGGGACTTCTTAAAAGGGGATCATGAAGGCTCTACCCTCCAACTCACGAGATTGCGAGTTACAAGAAGTGTTCAAAGGGGAGTCAACCTTTGCTGACCATCGCGTCTCGGGACTTCGCAAGAGGAGAATGCCAAAGTTTGACACTCCAACTCACGAGGTCGTGAGCTGCGAGAGGCTCTAGCACTTCAGCCCTGGCCGACGTTTACGTGTGGAGGGCGTTGACAAGGAAAGGATCCAGACCCATATCACCATCTCGGGTATCAGGAGTTTGGAAAAGATGAGCCAAGGGTCTTCGACCCACAAACTCGTGAGTCGCAAAATGCAAAGGGCTTTTAATGTCTGGCCCACAATATCACCGAAAGTGTTATGGGCCGTCTGATCAAGGAGAGACACGTGGCGCATGATTGGGATATGTCGCAACCTCGCCTATCACTGTTGAGAAATACTAAGAGGGGGGGGCGGGTGAATCAGTATTTAGAGAAACCAATTAGTTTTCTCTTTTCTTTCACTGAGAACCTTAGGCTACTTTGTAGAAACTAGCTATTGTGTCGTCTTAAGAAAACAAGAGTGCATTCAGAGATCTTATTATGAATTTCTTCATTTATCAGATGTCTATTAAGCAGTAATTCAGTGCAGTAGATAATGAATAAACCAACACACATGAGTAAGACACATGAACACTAGGATTTAAGGTGGAAACCCAAATCAGGAGAAAACCACCACTGATGTTGTCTCTGTCTTCAATAATTATTATTAAGAAAACGTGTTACAACATTGTACTAGTGCAAACTCATACTAGTACGCAGGCTTCTACCTGCAGAAGGCTCCAACCTTCTCTCGTTTACCAGCCTTTCCTGGAAGGGAGCTTCAACCCCCTGAAGATAGCACCAATTTCTACTGGTAGGATGCTTCTACTTAAGGCTTTAACCCTCAGACTCACTGCTGACAACGTTTCATCAATTTTCACACTGGATTAGTAATAATATGTGTTGCTTGAGCAGTTCAGATCTATAGTAACTTACCCGGATTCATTGTAGATCTGCCACCCAACTGCTACAATGAGGTTCCTCCCACTTCAAACTTTTATGCCGCCTGCACAAATGACCTCAGCGACCTGTAGATGTCCCTACTGTCAGAAACTAGCCACCACCTCCTGCAAAAAGGCCCCTGCAACCAATCAACATCCTTACCGCTCTCCTTGCTAGCAGACCTACCATAGAAAAGGGCATCGACCCCTTCTTAAGACCATGGGTCAGAAGCATTCACCACTCCCACAGATCCCTATTGCTTTGGGTCCATATTTATAGCTCTGTAAAAATTTGAATTAAACCTACGTGCGCCTTTCGAGTTTTCGGCATTCTTGGTGTAATAGTTTCTTTGCCTTCTGAGTTCGCGATTTGCCGATCCCCGACTTCCTCCAAGCTCTTGACACGCACCCCACGAATGGACGGCTCAGATTCCGCATTGGGGTTTCTTCCCCGATCCTTCGTTCACGGGAATACCGATTTGTCGATCGTCCAAATCCCGACGCTCCTTTCATACTGACAGTTAGTCCCCACTGATCGGGGTTTTACGGTTCGCGACTTCAAAGTGCACTAACTCCTTGTTCCCGGGATCTCCGATATCCTGATGCCGACTATTCCCAGGT
Organism: Picea engelmannii; assembly: GCA_009831015.1. Classification (NCBI taxonomy): domain Eukaryota; kingdom Viridiplantae; phylum Streptophyta; class Pinopsida; order Pinales; family Pinaceae; genus Picea; species Picea engelmannii. The sequence goes on along the minus strand of ML783954.1, from coordinate 1,068,217 downwards.
TGCCGACACCTGTCCACCACTAGTTCCACTTGTGGCCTACACGACTCTCCTATCGGGTTATCGCGTATCGCGATTTTGGGGTTTTCGTTGTCAAGATATTTTGACATTCCAAAGTCCCGATCCCCGATCCCCGATATTCTGCTGACGTCACTCGTGGTTTGACACGTGTTAGATATTGCCACGTGTCACTCTGATTCGTGACTTTCATGTTCTTGAAGTTTTGAATCTGCCTGACACCTGTCATTACCTGGTTGTGCCACGTGTCCCTTGCTGACGTGGTCTGCTGTCGTGAGTTGGATCGACGGTCTAGATCACATGTTGATCTGACGATTCAGGTTTAGTCGGGATTTCTTTCATCGCGATTTCAGGGTTTCTATTGTAATTGATCACGGGACTCGTGAAACTTCGATTCCCGATTCTTCGATGAGCAATGCTCCGACGACGCCCGATCCTTTGCCACCTGTCCTCGCAGATGGATGGTCCCTATTCCTCTGGGATTTCGAGACTTTCGATGTCTCGACTCACTTGTCACCGGGATCCCCGATTTCCCGATGGCCAATATCCTGATGCCTCACTAGAATGTTGACGCGTGTCCTGCCCAGATCAATGGCTAGGAATCTCTTTCCAATATCCCGATGACTTGTCCGGGATTTCTCCTCTGCACAGTAGGACTTAACCCCTGTGCGACTCTTATAGATCCGACGGCTGTCGGGTTTTCTTCTCAGATCCTACGACTCGGATCTGTTCTCCCTCTCTGCATTCATACACACCCATCCAAAACTCAACCATACACTGATTTTCTTACATGAAAACTCTTGTTCTTCCTTTGTCTCATCCTTTTCCATCAATGACAATATTTCCAACAATCTCCCCCTTTGTTATTGATGGAAATACTCTTCCTCTGTCTTTTTCCTCCCTCTTTGACATCAATGGAAAAGAGTAGACAATACCATGCTCCCCCTGAGATCATGCTGCATCTTCATAATAATCCTTTTCATATGACCATGCTCATCAGCACCTTGCAACCAATTGAGGCTTTTGTACTTAAGTAGACATGATCCTCTGCATGGCAGAGAC
>ML783954.1:1044115-1063278 GCA_009831015.1 Picea engelmannii | reverse complement strand
GTCTAAGGTCTTGTTCACATTCTTCCTCACTATCAGATAACCCATCACTATCTTCATGAGTATAGAAACTCTTTTTAGAGATAAAATGATTCTTATTCCTTCTTGCTACTTCCTTCCCCTTTTTATGTGTTTCTTTATAAGGAGACTTAGCAGCATAATGAACAACTCTTCCACAATCAAAACATTTGAAAGGAAGCTTACCTCTGAACCGTCCTGTCCCAGTTTGAAGTTTCCTTATGAAGTTTATCTCATCTTCCTCTGAGATATACCCTGATCCTTCTGTTATTTGTACTTCCTTTACTTTTGTAGAAGTTCTAAAGACTGCTTCGTTGACTTCAGATGGTCCTCCTCTTCTCATTTCATAAGCAGTTAGTATGCCATGTAGTTGTACCACAGTAAGATTTTGTAGATCCTGCTTTTCTTCAAGAGCTGATACTTTTGACTCAAATTTTCCAGTTAGAGATCTTAAATTTTTTTCCACCAAAGTAGATTTGGTTATTGTTTCTCCTAGATTTCTCATGCGATTTACAATATCATCAAGACGTAAAAATAAATTTGCAATGCTTTCCTCATTATTCATTTTAAGATTCTCATATTGAATTCTGAGAGTTTGCAGTTTAGCACTTTTTACCTTTGCATCGCCTTCATAAATCAGAATGATTTTGTCCCATATGTCCTTTGCTATGTTCAGCTGCATGACTTTGACAAATTTTGATTCAGTTAGACTTCCTAACAGAGCATTGACTGCTTTCGCATTTGTTTCGTAGGTTTTTCTTTCTGTTGGATTTGTTGGTACTGCAGATGGATATTGATATCCTCCTTCAACAATAGCCCATACATCTGCTCCCAGAGACTGAAGATAAGATCTCATCCTTGTTTTCCAGAAGATTAAATTGTTTCCATTGAAGAGTGGAGGCCTGATAGATGCTAATCCGTCTTGATTGCTCATTTTGATTGATCTTCCTTCTAGCGGCTAAGCCTTTTCAGAAGGACCTAGCTCCGATACCAATTGTTGAGAAATACTGAGAGGGGGGGGTGAATCAGTATTTAGAGCAACCAATTAGTTTTGTCTTTTCTTTCACTGGGAACCTTAGGCTACTTTGTAGAAACCAGCTATTGTGTCGTCTTAAGAAAACACGAGTGCATCCAGAGATCTTATTATGAATTTCTTCATTCATCAGATGTCTATTAAGCAGTAATTTAGTGCAGTAGATAATGAATAAACCAACACACATGAGTAAGACACATGAACACTAGGATTTAAGGTGGAAACCCAAATCGGGAGAAAACCACCGCTATTGTTGTCTTTGTCTTCAATAATTATTATTAAGAAAATGTGTTACAACATTGTATTAGTGCAGACTCATACAAGTACGCAGGATTCTACCTGCAAAAGGCTCCAACCTTCTCTCGTTTACCAACCTTTCCTGGAAGGGAGCTTCAACCCCCTGAAGATAGCACCAGTTTCTACTGGTAGGATGCTTCTACTGAAGGCTTTAACCCTCAGACTCACTACTGACCACGTTTCATCAATTTTCACACTGGATCAGTAATAATATGTGTTGCTTGAGCAGTTCAAATCTATAGTAACTTACCCGAATTCATTGTAGATCTGCCACCCAACTGCTACAATGAGGTTCCTCCCACTTCAAACTTTTCTACCGCCTGCACAAATGACCTCAGCGACCTGTAGATGTCCCTACTGTCAGAAACTGGCCACCACCTCCTGCAAAAAGTCCCCTGCAACCAATCAACATCCTTACCTCTCTCCTTGCTTGCAGATCTACCGTAGAAAAGGGCATCGACCCCTTCTTAAGACCACGGGTCAGAAGCATTCAACACTCCCACAGATCCCTATTTCTCTGGGTCCATATTTATAGCTCTGTAAAAATTTGAATTAAACTTATGCGCACCTTTCGGGTTTTCGACATTCTTGGTGTAATAGTTTATTTGCCTTTTGAGTTCGCGATTTTCCAATCCTCGACTTCCTCCGAGCTCTTGACAACTCAGATTCTGCATCGGGGTTTCTTCCCCGATCCTTCGTTCACTGAAATACCAATTTGCCGATCGTCCAAATCCCAACGCTCCTTTCATACTGACAGCTGGCCCCCATTGATCGGGGTTTCTTGGTTCGCGACTTCAAAGTGCACGAACTCCTTGTTCCCGAGATCTCCGATATCCCGATGCCGACTATTCCCAGGTTGCCGACACCTGTCCATCACTAGTTCCACCTATGGCCCACATGACTCTCCTATCGGAATATCGCGTATTGAGATTTTGAGGTTTTCGTTGTCAAGAGATTTTGACATTCCAAAGTCCCGATCCCCAATCCCCAATATTCTGCTGACGTCACTCGTGGTTTGACACGTGTTAGATATTTCCATGTGTCACTCTGATTCGTGACTTTCATGTTCTTGAAGTTTTGAATCTGCCTAACACCTATCATTACCTAGTTGTGCCACGTGTCCCTTGCTGACGTGGTCTGCTGTCATGAGTTGGATTGACGGTCTAGATCACATGTTGATCTGACGGTTCAAGTTCAGTCGGGATTTCTTTCATCGCGATTTCGGGGTTTCTGTTGTAATTGATCACGGGACTCATGAAACTCTGATTCCCGATTCTCCGATGAGAAACGCTTCGACGGCGCCCGATCCTTTGCCACCTGTCCTCGTAGATGGACGGTCCCTATTCCTCCGGGATTTCGAGACTTCCGATTTCTCGACTCACTTGTCACTGGGATCCCCGATTTCTCGATGGCCAATATCCCGATGCATCACCAGAATGCTGACGCGTGTCCTTCCCAGATCAACGGCTAGGAATCTCTTTCCAATATCCCGATGACTTGTCCAGGATTTCTCCTCTGCACAGTAGGACTTAACCCCTGCGTGACTCTTACAGATCCGATGGCTATTGGGTTTTCTTCTCAGATCCTACGGCTCAGATCTGTTCTCCCTCTCTACGTTCATACACGCCCATCCAAAACTCAACCATACACTGATTTTCTTACATGAAAACTCTTGTTCTTCCTTTGTCTCATCCTTTACCATCAATGACAATATTTCCAACAATCGTGACTTTTAAGAGCAAGGAGTAGCTCCCTCCCATCCACGAGATGCGAAGTGCCGAAGGAATCCAGGATTTGGGCCTACAATATTGCCGAGATGTTCAGGGCCGTCCGATCAGAGGAGGGCACGTGGTGCACGATTAGGATCTATCACCTCTTCGCGCATCGCGACTTTGAAGAACGAGGATCATCTTCCTCCCAGCCGTGAAATGTGAAGTGCCCAAGGAACCCATTTTTGGGCCAACAATCTCACCGAAATGATCCAGGCCGTCCATCCCGGAGGAACACGTGGCGCACAATCGGGCTCTGTCGCAACTTTGCCCATCGCAGTTGTGAAACACTTTTTCTCTATAGCTGGGATCCCCGGAATGCAAAGTGTTGAAGGCGCCTTGGGTGCGGGCCCACGGTCACAGCGCAAGGTCGTATGGGGTAAGGACAAAGAAATCAAGGGATATGGAGCCAATAAGATCAAAAGAAGAGGGATCGTGTCTATTTTTTTTTGAGGCCAAATCCATCCGCCATGTGACGGGCCATTTTTGCAGTTTTAGTCACAAAGAGTCTTGAATGCTAGAATGAGGGAATTTCCTGAAAGGAGGAGGATCGAAGAGCCTTAGAAAAAGGCTCCATGGGAAGCTAGCCCCTGAGCTCGGGAAGCGAGTTTGTGGTCGTTTCTTTTTCTCGAAGTTTCGGTCGCTCACCATAGAGGGGAGCGATTAATGAAAAGTAGGCTGGTAGCTGAAACTTCAGTTCTAGCCATGTATGTGAGGCATGGAGGTTCTGGCAGGCAGTCTACCCAAGACCGGTCGGTGTGCAAGTTGATCGGAAAGGCCCATGTCGATCTGATGTTCTCATCCAACCAAAGAACCTGCACACGATAGGTTGGACTTTAATGTCTCAGCTACCCTACTGATGCCAAGGGAGCACACTTCTCTGAGTATATATTCTCAATTGTTGTATTTTTGTAAGGTATCGATGGTTGAGCTAGGCTCCTGATTGTAAAGTTTTGATGAAGCACTGGTTGCTCTGGTTATGTATTGGCACTTGAGACTTCTTGCCTTATGAATGACAGCCTCTTTCCATCTCTCTATGTACACTATGTTAGAACAACTCATAATTGGAGGATCCAATCGAGTTGCGCTGTTATAGGATGATGTATGTTGGATCAGTTCTTATATTTTCTCAACACTGGATGATTTGGAATTGGAAGATCCAGTCAAGTCACCCTTCAGTTCTCTGAAACACTAAACCAAGAGGATCTTGTATTCTGAGTTTTTCCTCCTCAAGCTGCTAAAAGGCCTGATGCCCAAAGCAGTATTGCTCACTCATCCCACTAAGTCTTCCATCTTCTCATTTTACAATCAACTCACTGACGGAAGTTAGATCAAGACCTTCTTTGTTTTTCTATATACCAAGCCCGTTTTTCTGAGTTCGAGCGATATTTTCTTGAGTCTCTATCCATCCAATCACCCCTTTAAAACAAATCGTGACATAAAAATGATGGCCATTGGGCTCTGCTCTTGCTGCAATCCAGGAGTGACTTCCAACGCCAACATTTCTGGCACCGTTGTCGGGGACGAAGTTGAAAATTTTCCCCGATATTGAATGACATTGAGCATCTGATTCTAAAGGTGCATCAGGCATTAGAGCCTTTGAATATTGCTACTGTGCACCTGGTGACTCCATTGTGACGACTCCACTGGAGCGAACCTACTGTTTTAGTTGTGGCTTCCAGAGGCAGACACACGTGGTCCCATCCACAACTGCCTCTAGCTACACCTGTAGCTGATCCAGAGGTGATTTTTAGAAAAGGAAAGGCCTCTAAAGGAGAAATTTTCATCACCAAACCAAGTAATCTGCCATCTCCTTCTGTAGAAACTCCATTTTCTTCTCCTCAGCTTCCTAGCAGACCTTTTTCTAAAGTTTCCCATTTCCTAAATTTTGGGAGTGTTCCTGCTCCATTTTCCCCTCCCGGTCTGGGATTGGAGGAAGAAATCCTTGTCACTCCCCTTTCCCCTAGAGTTGTACCTTGGTGTGGGCCCAGGACCACAACAGACTTCCCCACTCCTAGCTTTGCCACTCCTCCTCTTGTTAATGTTGCCACTTATGCACAGAGAGAAGCATCTGCTGACTCAATATCGTTAGCCTTCTCCCTAAATCCTCCATTGTTTCCTGGAAGCTCACTCCCAGTATCCCCTTTTCGAGTCCCTTCCCCTCTGAGTTCTCCTCCACCTAATATCACTATTCTAGGAGCAAATCCCCCTATGACTAGAATGGAGGCTATAATAGATTCTAGGTATGCTCCCCTTGTGTTACCTCAACCTCTCAATGCCCTTCTAGAAGATGGCTACCTCAAGCAATTGCACAAGTTTACAGGCAAGGGGGACATAACTGCAGAAGAACACCTTGAAGCCTTCTACAGTTTTAGAGACGATCATGTTATCATGCATGCAGATGTATGGATGAGGAGTTTTGTCCATAGTCTTGAATGTGAGGCTAGAAAATGGTTTAGGGCCCTGCCTCCTGGATCTATTGATGGGATTGAGGCTTTGGATAGTGCCTTTTTGAGACAATGGGGAGACAAAAAGGACTTCATGTATTACATGAATGAGTTTGGGTCTTTGAAGAGAAAGGAAGGAGAGTCTGTCTTTGACTTCTCCAAAATATTTAATAAAATGTACAATAAGATCCCCACTGAGATAAATCCCTCCGAAGCCTCTACAAAGATCACTTATGCCAGCGCTTTTGATCCTGATTTCTGCCTCCTATTGAGGGAAAGGAGAGCCACCACTCTGGCTCACATGCAGGATGTAGCCGTGGAAGTAGAGTCTAACATATTGCTTGTTGACCGACTCAGGAATAAGGCTGACAGAGACGTATCCAGAAGAAGAACAGAGGCCTCCCCATCCCATTCCTCTCCCCTTCCCCTTCAGACGGATGAGGTAGCTAAAGTACTAAAATCCCTTTCAGCTAGGATAGAGAAGTGGGAATTAGAGGGGAATCCCACGTACAGAAACCCCCAGAATACTGATAGCAGAGGTTTCAGGAGGCCTGGTAACAATATGCCATAGAATTTTCCAAAGGAACAAAGAAGCAGAGACAAGGATAATCAGAGGATTCAGACCCCTCTCCAGAATAGCCTGGTTGCTCATGAAGAAGGGGAGGAGGTGGATGAACTCGACCCTGAGATCCACTGCATCGAGGAAACTTCCCCATTTCCTCATTTGACTTAATCTGCATATGAAGAATCCCTTATCAACACTCAAATCAACGAGTTGAGTAAAGGGGAAAAGGCCAGCAACACTCCTAACAGATACAATCTCAGGTCAAAAAAGAAAGAAGGGAATTTTGATAGCCAGGATCAACCCCTCATAGTGGAAAGGCCCACTAAAGCTGCAGCAACCACTACTAAAGAAAAGAAAACTCAGAATGCTTCACCAGTAGCCAAGGAACCTATCTTTGAGGTAAGGGAAGCTCCTAAGTCTCTCTCCTCCTTTAGTTTTGAGCATGAGATTCAGAATATTAGGATTCCTGTACCCCTCTCTGAACTAGTTAAAAATTAAGATTTCAAAAAGTCCCTCTCCAAGTTGCTACAATCTGAGCCCCCCTAGCCTTCCATGGACTCAATACATCTCTAAGATGAAAAGCCAGTAGTCATCCTAGGTCCCATGGTAGAAGAAAGAGATGATTCATCCCCTCCTTTCTACACATCCCTGAACATACATGATAAAGTGTTGCATAATTGTCTCATGGATTCGGGGGCTTCCCATAACCTTATGCCCAAAATAGTAATGGAAGAATTGGGACTGGAGGTGAAAAATACTTATCATGGTTTGTACTCTTTCAATTCAAGGAGGGTGCAATGCCTTGGAGTCATCAAAGACTTGGCGGTCTCTCTGTTTCAGCTGCCAATGAAGAGTGTGGTCATGGACATTGTAGTGGCCGACGTTCCTCCCAAGTTTGGCATGTTGCTGTCAAGATCTTGGACTAAAAAGCTTGGAGGAACATTACATATGGATCTCACATATGCTACTATTCCAGTCTTTGGAGGGGAGCACAGGAGGTTGTACAGAGAATCCCAGCTAGCCTATATTGTCAGTGATGAAGCAAACCCCACCAATCATCCCATCTTTGCACTGGACACTGATTTGGGGTCTAGTTTATTGCAGATCACCGATGTTCCTGAATCCCCTTTCCAAATCAGAAAGCAACCCTTATTTGATCACGGGACACCTCCTCCAAACACCTACACTTGGAAAATGTTTTTCAACGGAGCTTCTTCTAGCAAAGGCGCTGGCGCTGGAGTGGTTTTCATGTCACCTTCCGAAGAGACCATATCCCTGTCATACAAGCTGAAATTTGAAACCACCAACAATGTGGCAGAGTATGAAGCTCTTGTTCTGGGTATGAGGGCCACGAAAGAAATGGGAATAAGGGAGATGGCAGTGTTCGAAGATGCGGAATTGATAATCCAACAAGTCAGGAATGTCTACCAGGCCAAGCATCCTCGGCTCAGAAGTTACAAGAATGAGGTATGGGACCTTATCGATAATTTCTTCTCAGCTTTCAACATTTATTTTGTCCCAAGGGAGTATAATGTTGTGGCCGATTCTTTATTTGTTTCATCTAGCTGGTTCAAGATCCCTCTGCTATCTATGGTCAAATATGATGTTGAGATAAAATATAGGCCCTCTGTACTAGACAATGTCAAGCATTGGAAGGTATTCGATGATGATCTTGAAATCAAAAAATTTCTCCAATCTGTTGATGAATTTTCTGTGTTGCACATTGATTAGGATCCTGACCTTGAAGGTGACCATTACCCTGAGGTGTTTTTAAATGAAATTTCTAATCACCAGATTATTCATCTGCCTAGCAATCACATTCCGAGGGGAATAGTCCCTTTAGAAAGATTGTTTGATGGGAGTGATGTGGCAGTAAAGGGTAGGGTTTCAGATGAAGAGGATGACACAACTGAGTGCAACATTGGCACACAGGAGGAGCCTATGTTTGTCAAGTTGTTGAGCAGTTTGACCAGAGAACAAAGGGCCGAATATACCAAGTTATTAAGAGAATTTGTCGATGTGTTTGCATGGACCTATGAAGACCTCAAGACATATGATACATCTTTCATTGAACACAAGATCCCATTGAAGGAAGAGGTTAGGCCATTTAGGCAGAATCTAAGACAGATAAATCCCATGCTATTGCCTGTCATGGAAAAGGAAGTGAAGAAGTTGTTAGATGCCCAAATCATTGTCCCCTTGAGATATTCTGAATGGGTGGCCAATTTGGTCTCGGTAAGAAAGAAAAGTGGAGAAATCAGGCTCTGTGTCAATTTCAGGAGCCTGAATAGGAGCTCAAAGAAAGACAATTATCCCTGCCCAACATGGAACACATATTGCAGAGGGTAACTAGTGCATCTAGGATATCCATGATCGATGGTTTTTCTAGTTATAATCAAATATCAGTCATGCCCGAGGACAGAGAAAAAATGACCTTCACCACTCCTTGGGGCACATTCATGTATGCCAAAATGCCCTTTGGATTGATGAATGTAGAAGCATCATTTCAGTGGGCCATGGATATAGCCTTCATCGGGGAAAAAGATCAGTTTGTGGTGATCTATCTAGATGACATCACAGTCTTCTCTAGGTCTAACAAAGAGCCCTGCTTTCACCTGAGAAAAGTGTTCTTGAAGTGTCGGAGGTTTGGCCTATCCTTAAGCCCCCAAAAATCCTTGTTTTCCATGAAGGAGGGGAAATTGTTAGGTCATATAGTATCAATAGAAGGATTAAGGATTGATCCCAGCAGGGTAGAGGAAATTTAGACCCTGTCACTTCCCCGGTCTAGGAAAGAAAGTTCAGGATTTTTTAGGGAAGATTAACTTTCTGAGGAGGTTCGTCTCAAATTTCCCTGAGATGGTGAAACACATCACAACCATGCTAAGGAAAGGAAAATAAGTAAAATGGACCGCTGAACCCAGGGAATCTTTTGTCCAAATAAAAAGGGTATTGACTGAGGCACCTATGCTGATCAGTCTTGACTATTCCAAAGACTTCCTAGTTTTTTCTTTCACTTCTTTTGATACAGTAGCAGCGGTCTTATTGCAGAAAAATGAGGAAGGGCGAGAGAAACCCATTGCCTTCTTCAGTAAAGCATTGAGAGATGCAGAAATAAGGTACAAGATCATGAAGAAGCAGGCCTATGCCTTGGTGAAATCTCTCAAAGATTTTAGAGTCTATGTCTTGCACTCAAAAGTGACTTCATAGGTTCCTTCAACCTCTGTGAAGGACATCCTTATACAGCTTGACATAGATGGGAGAAGAGGTAAATGGATTGCCAAAATCCTGGAGTTTGATTTGGAGATTAAGCCCACCAAGTTGATAAATGGGCAGGGTTTAGCCAAGCTGCTGGCTGAATCCAATTGCAAAGCCTTGGGGATTAGCTTCATCAATGCTTGTTCAGAAAATCAACAAGTTGATTCGCCCAGCCAAAGTTCTCAGGACAACGTGCCAATAACAGAATGTGCCTGGTATCGAGACATCTTGTACTTTCTGCAGGAGTTGAGGCCCCCTGATGGAATGGGTAAAAGTAAGGCAAGGTATTTAAAACTCAAGGTGGCCAAATATTGCCTCATTGACCAAGTCTTGTACTAGAGAGACCCTCTAGGGGTGTTGCTGAGGTGTTTGAGCCCACTGGAATCCTAGAAGGTTATATTTGAATTCCATAACGGCCTTTGTGGAGGACATTATTTTTGGAAGACCACAGCTCACAAAATTCTCAGAGCTGGGTACTACTCGCCCACCTTATTCGCCAATGTCTACAGAGAAGTCAGAGCTTGCATCAAATGCCAAAGGTTTTCAGGAAAACAACATCTTAGATCACTGCCACTGAAGCCTGTAGTGGATTCAACACCTTTTCAGCAGTGGGGGCTAGACTTCATCGGGGAAATCCATCCTTCCTCAAGTGGCCAACATAGATGGATCCTAACTACAACAGACTATTTCACCAAGTGGATAGAAGCTGCCCCCACCAGAAGTGCATCACACAAAGTAATTATCATCTTCCTGGAGGATATCATAGCCAGATTTGGCTATCCCAGCAAGATTGTCACTGATAATGCTGCTTCGTTCAAATCTGAGCCTCTGATTAAGTTCTGTGAGCAGTTCCAGATCTCGCTAATTCACTCCACCCCCTATTATCCTCAAGGAAATGGATTGGCATAATCTTCTAATAAAATCCTAATTAAGCTCATTAAAATATTATTGGAAGACAATAAGAGGGATTGGGATTCAAATCTCAAATTCGTCCTATGGGCCGATCGAGTAACAACGAAGAAGTCCCTGAGCACCTTGCCTTTCTAGCTGGTCTTCGGAACAGAGGTGATTTTTCCCACTCAGCTCGCCTTACCTGTAGCGAAGTTCTTTCAAGATTATGAAGGAGAGCTGGATCATATAGTCAGAAGGATTCATCAGATGGTGGAAGTACAATAGATCAGGGAACAGGTGATGGACGCAGCTCATCGTCATCAGCAGAAGGTCAAACAGGCCTTTGACAGGAAGGTCAGGAAGAAGGAGTTTGAGATCGGGGATTTGGTGCTTAAGTGGGATGCACCCAGACAGGATAAGGGAAAACACAACAAGTTTGACACCCTATGGATTGTGCCCTTCAAAATCTCTGAGGTTTTCTCAAATAACACGTACAGGTTGTAGAATTTGGAGGGTGAAGAGGTTTTCAATAGCCCAGTAAATGGGCATTTTCTGAAGAAATGTTTTGTTTGAGCCGTAGATGGCCCCTTTGTTTGTAAATATTGTCCTTTTGGTTCTTTGTTTATTTTTTATTTTCGTCTTACTAAATGACTCCATAGCCCAATAGCAAGGCACTGAAGCTGCAAATGAGTTCTTAGAGAATCGCAAGGATGACTCTATCCCCCATGGAGCCTAATGTTAACATTAATTCTTGTTAAGAGGGGTGGGTTGTTTTCTTTCCTTTGAGCCTGTAGCCTGAGCTGTGAAGAAGTAGGCCTAAAAGTCCAACAAAGGCATTTTATTGGAAGGGCGCAGTCATGAGCGCCAAGTGCAGCACACAGAAGAAGTCCTTTTCGGGCTTAAAATCAAGCGAGTGGGCATTTTGTTTTCAATGGAAAGGATTCATCGATGGAGTAGAGCAACGGTCGGTGGATAATTGCAGTCGACTGAGTCGCACCAAGTATAGTGCAGAAGTTTTCAAGGAAGTGAATGGTCAGAATTCTCTGTGGAGCACCTGCGAAGTTACGAGGGTCGTTGATCGCGATCAATTTAAGCATGGGATTATTTCTTGAACTTCGGGTTCGTGAGATCGGAGGGAGGTCCATATCCTTTGGTTGCTCAAGATCGTGAATCACGAGAATTGTGGAAAGGAAAGGAGCCATCGCCTCTCGGGACTTCGCAAGGGGAGAATGCCAAAGTTCGACACTCCAACTTGCGAGATCGCGAGTTGCACCAGGCGCTAGTACTTGAGCCCTAGCCGACAGTTACATGTGGAGGGCGCTGACAATAAAAAGAGCCATACCCGTAGCACCATATCACATCTCGAGACTTCGTAAAAGGGGAGCACGAAGGCTCTACCCTCCAACTCGTGAGATTGCGAGTTACAAGAAGTTTTCAAAGTGGAGTCAACCATCGCTGACCATCGCGTCTCGGGACTTCACAAGAGGAGAATGCCAAAGTTTGACACTCCAACTCACGAGGTCGCGAGCTACGAGAGGCACTAGCACTTGAGTCCTAGCCGACGGTTACATGTGGAGGGCGCTGACAAGGAAAGGAGCCAGACCCGTATCGCCATCTCGGGTATCGGGAGTTTGGAAAAGATGAGCCGAGGGTCTTCGACCCACGAACTAGCGAGTCATGAAATGTAAAGGGATTTTAATGTTGGGCCCACAGTATCGTCGAAAGTGTTCTGGGCCGTCTGATCAAGGAGAGACACGTGGTGCACGATTGGGATATGTCGTCGCCTCGCCTATCATGACTTTGAAGAGAAAGGATTAGCTCCCTCCCATCCACAAGACGCGAAGTGCCGAAGGCATCCAGGATTTGGGCCCACAATATTGCCAAGATGTTCAGGGCCGTCCCATCAGAGGAGGGCACATGGTGCACGATTAGGCTCTATCGCCTCTTCACACAACGCAACTTTCAAGAATGAGGATCAACCTCCGCCCAACCACGAAATGCGAAGTGTCGAAGGCACCCAATGTCAGGCCCACAATCTCACCGAAATGATCCAGGCCATCCATCCCAGAGGAACACGTGGTGCATGATTGGGCTCTGTCGCAACTTCACCCATCGTAGTTGTGAAACACTTTTTCTTTGTAGCTGGGATCCCTAAAATGTGAAGTGCTGAAGGCACCTTGGGCGTGGGCCCACGGTCACAGCGCAAGTTCATATGGGGTAAGCACAAAGAAATCAAGGGATATGGAGCCAATATGATCAAAAGAAGAGGGATCGTGTCAGTTGTTTTTTGAAGCCAAATCCATCTGCCATGTGACAGGTTGTTTTTGCAGTTTTAGTCACCAAGAGTCCTAAATGCTAGAATGAGGGAATTTCCCGAAAGGAGGAGGATCGAAGTGGCTTAGAAAAAGGCTCTAGGGGAAGCTAGCCCCTGATCTTGGGAAGCGAGCGTGTGGTCGTTTCTTGTGCTCAAATTTTCGATCGCTCGCCATAGAGGGGAGCGATTAATGAAAAGTAGGTTGGTAGTTGAAACTTCAGTTCTAGCCATGAATGTGAGGCATGGAGGTTCTGGCAGACATTATGCCCAAGACTGTCCAGTGTGCAGGTTGATCTGAAAGGCCCATGCCGATATGATGTTCTCGTTCGACCAAAGAACCTGCACACGATAGGTTGGACTTTAATGTCTCATCTACCCTATTGATGCCAAGGGAGCGCATTTCTCTAAGTATATATTTTCAATTGTTTTATTTTTGTAAGGTATCGATGGTTGAGCTAGGCTCCCGATTGTAAAGTTTTGATGAAGCACTGGTTACTCTGGTTATGTATTGGCACTTGAGACTTCTTGCCTTATGAATGTTAGCCTCTTTCCATCTCTCTATGTACACTATGTTAGAACAACTCGAAATTGGAGGATCCAATCGAGTTGCGCTATTATAGGATGATGTATGTTGGATCACTGTAATAGTTGTATTGTTTCTAATCAGTTCTTGTATTTTCTCAACGCTGGATGATTTGGAATTGAAAGATCTAGTCAAGTCACCCTTCAGTTCTTCGAAAATCTGAACCAAGAGGATCTTGTATTCTGAGTTTTTCCTCCTCAAACCACTGAAAGGCCTGATGCCCAAAGCAATCTTGCTCACTCATCCCACTAAGTCTTCCATCTGCTCATTTTACAATCAACTCACTGACGGAAGTTAGATCAAGACCTCCTTTGTTTTTCTACATACCAAGCCCAGTTTTATGAGTTCGAGCGATATTTTCTTGAGTCTCTAACCATCTAATCACCCCTTTAAAAAAAATCGTGACATAAAACTGATGGGTGTCGGGCTCTGCTCTTGCTGCAATCCAGGAGTGACTTCCAACGCCAACACCGCAGACCGTAAAATAAAAGAGAGACCTGGAAGACAAAAGGAAGTAATCAGGGGTCAGCCTTTCGTTTTCACATATTCTAGGAATAAAAGAGTAAAAATTACTATTGATTGAGTAAGAAAAAGAAGTAAAAGAAATAATATGGTGACTTCTCGAATAACTATGATGGAAGTTTCAAACCATTATTTGCTTGTTGTGGTGTCTTTTGTAGGTTGTTGTTGTCTTGGAGGTGGAATAACTAAATTAACGACTTCTTGTTGATTGTTTGAAAACACAGGTATTTCAACAGAGAATGAACACCTTCAGTAACAATTCAAACAACGAGATCAAAATATTAACACACCGATTGTTTATGTGGTAAAACCCATGTGGGAAAAAATCCACGACTCAAACCAATGTGGCCACTTGGAGAAATTTATTAATGCAAAATAAAAATATTACAAATGCATTTACAAGATAATTTCTCACAATCAAGATCATCGAAAAATGATCCTCCATGCTCTTTAAATAGAGATCATGGACCAATTGGGTGTTAAGACACATATCAATGTAGCCATTAAGATCGAGGAGAATATGAATCATTATATCACTCTATGTCAAGAAAGTATCGTGATCGTTGGATTACCTAACTACAAATGCATAATAAAGAAACACACTTTTACCTAACAACATATTAGACCAAATTGATCTTAACCACCTCCTAAGTATCTAAATATCATTACATCCCCCCTTAAGAACAACTTGGGATATGATTGAAGAATTTACAAAGGTGACATAATAGGAGAAGGAAGGAGGCATTAAATCATATCCCCCCTTAATGAAAACTTCCTAAACTCCTAACATGGATCAAAGTTTGGAAAAAACTTCTTTTGTAAGATACTTTGTGAATATGTTAGCAACTTGATCTTCTGTAGGGAAAAATAACACTTCAATAACTTGATCATGAATGAGTTTTTTGATGAAGTGCATGTGTAGCTCGATGTGTTTTCTTTGTTTATGTTGAGTTGGGTCTTTGGCGATCTTGATGGCACTTTGATTTTTGCACTAGAGGGTTTTAGGATGTTTTTGTTGGAATCTAAACTCTGAAAGGATCTATCGAAGCCAAAAGGAATCTTGACTTTCATTAATTGTTTCTTGGTACTTTGCTTCTATGCTTCTACTGAAGAAAGAGAAATAACGTGTTGTTTCTTATAGGCCCATGTGATAGGTCCTAAACCAAGGATGAAAAAATAACATGTAGTAGAATTTTGATAATCAAGGTTGTCGACCCAATCTGAATCAGTGAAACCAACCAATAAAGGACCCCCCCCCTCTGAGTTGTAATGTATCTCGAACTAAATTGTATCTGGATATACCGAAGTATCCTTTTATCTTGTTTCCATTGAATTTCATGGAGTTTTTTCATATACTGGGAAACAAGACCAACATCAAAGGAAATCTCAATACATGTATGAATCAAATATAAGAGGCTACCAAGTAACTGATGGTACAAAGTGTCATCAACTTTGAGAGAAGTACAAGTGGCAACAAGTTTGACTCTAGATTGAAAGGTAGAAGGGACTGGTTTAGGATCTTCCATGTGAAAATGACAAAGAAGGTCACAAGCATACTTATATTGGGAAAGAAAAATTCCTTCCTTGGTTTGAAAAACTTGGAGGCCAATGAAATAACGCAAATAGCCCAAGTCGATCATTTCAAATTTCTTTTTAAGGCTATTTTTCATATGGTTTAAAAGTTATGGGTCACTACCAATGAGGATAAGGTCATCAACATAAAAAACAAGGATCATGAGATAGGTTCCTACATTCTTGGTGTAGACATTAGGGTCAGAATGACATCTAGAAAATTTGGTATCAAGAAGAAAATAGTCAATTTTGGCATACCAAGATCGAGGCACTTTCTTAAACCATAAAGAGATTTATTAAGGTGGAAAACAAATATGGAGTCATTCTAGACATAGCCAAGAGGTTATTGCATGTATATTTCTTCTTGAAAATCCCCATGCAATAAGGTAGATTAGACATCCATTTGATGGATCTCCCATTTATGTGAGGCTACAAGGGCTAGAACAAGGCGAATGGAATTCATTTTGGCTACAAGGGAAAAGGTTCCATTATAGTCAATTCCTTGAACTTGGGAGAATCATTTGGAAACTAACCAAGCCTTATTTCTTTCAACACTTCCATCTAATGCATATTTAGTTTTGTACACCCATTTACATACGCCAAGTTTTCTTCCTTTCGGAAGAGGTAAGAGATCCCAAGTATCATTTTCCATTAAATAACAATGCTCTTCATTTATTGTTGTATCCCAATATGGATGACCTGAAGCTAATGCAAATGTCTCTAGATCATCAGTCTCTGAAACTTAAGATAAAAGAGAAGAGGCTTTTTGGAATTGTGAACTTGTTCGATGTTGATTTGAAGGATCACTAGAAATATCACCAGCTATTTCTCGATTTGAACAGACCCATTGGGGAAGATGTGGTGTTGTTGCCGATTCACGTTCATTGGACTCATCTGGAGGAAGGTGAGTAGGAAAAGGTGGATTTTCATCCTCATTGTCATTATTTGAAGATGAATAAACCATAATAGGAACATATGATGGAAAAAATGTCGAATATGGATCACATGCCGAAGAAGGAACAAACACCGAATTAGGCTCACAGGCCAAGACATTTTCGTCAAATTTAACATCTCTTCTAATAATAATTTCATTAGAATGAGGTTGAACAAGTCTGTAACCTTTGACATCTTCAGAATAACCAACAAAAATACACTTCTCACTTTTAGGTTGTAAATCTTTCCTTTTCTCATCAAGAATGTGAGCCCATGTTACACTGCCAAATACATGGAATTGGCTTACAACTGGCTTAATTTTATTCCATGCTTCTTCCAGTGTTAGGTTCTTTAGATCCTTTGTGGGAGTGAAATTTACTATGTAATTTGCACAGTGAATGGCTTCCTCCCAATAATTAAGACTTAATCCTTTAGATTGGATCATACAATTAGTCATTTATGTTAATGTGCAATTCTTTCTCTCAACAACACCATTTTGATGTGGTGTATATGGAACAATGTGTTTCATTTGGATGCCCTGTGCAGTGTAATAACTTTTAAAAAATTTGTTCACATATTCACCTCCATTATATGTTCTTAATATTTGAAGTTGATGTCTGAATTATTTTTATACATGAGCCTTGTAGGCCAAAAACTTGTCAAAAACTTCACTCTTAAGTTTTTAAAAGTAAACTCAAGTGTGTCTGGAAAATTCATCAAGGAAATTTAAGAAATAATTGCACCCAAAAAAAGAAGAAGAAGAAATTGGACCACAAAAGTAACTATGAACAAGCTGCAAAGGAGCCGAGGTAGGCCAAGAGGCACGTTTGTCAAAAATGTCTTGATAATGTTTGTCGAGAACACCACTAACACAGTGTAGAAAGGAAGGAAAGAGGGGTAGAAACATGTCAAAAATAAATCCATAGGACATGTACGCACTTCCTGGTCTAGCAATCTATGTATGTACACTCCTTTACTAAAGGAAATAATCATATGTACACTTTGTTCCCAAGAGAAACATGCATATAGACTCAATTAGGGTAAGAAATCTCCTAGAAAACCCTTACACAACCACTAGAAATCAGTCTATTGTACTAGAAGTAAGGTAATTAGAGTGACAAACATAAAACACTAAGAAAAGCCAGAAAATAAAGGAAGGAAACTCTATGGACAAAAACTAAAATAGTTCTCCCTAGTGGAGTCACCAATTTTGTTGTAGATAAAACTAATCTTATAGTTAGGGAATACTATTAACAAGAGAAAAGTAGAAAACAATACAATTATGTCCCTGAGGTATGTCTACACTATTCAAAAGTATCTATCGGCTAGTTATAAGGGGAACTACCTAATCTCGATCCTTGGTTGGAGGTGATATCCTTTAATTGTCTTTGTATCGATTGTCTTTTCTCCAATCCACTCTCGCAAACCTACACACACAGAAACAATAACCTTCCTGACGCTTGATTGACAAAAACAAAAATAAACATGAAATAACTACCTTAATTAACTATCACATAAGTCAATTCCTTCACCAAACATTAAAAAGAGAGATCAATAATTGAATGCTAACTTATAATTTGAAGGAGGGAAAGAAGAGAGATGCTCATTTTATTATAATAAAGTAGTAATACAATAGCTATATTTGATCTATTGTCTTCACCTTTCGTAATTGTCCTCTGGAATCGTCCATCCTCGAGCCACTCAGGACTACTTTAGAACTCTGCCAATCTTCTCTATGTAGGAATGAGGAACAGTGGGAGGAATTAGGACTCAAATTAGGAAATGGAGAAAGTACTCATGAACATGGTCTCCTTGAGGGCTGAAGGTCATAAAAAACTTGGAAAATAACAACCTTTTCATAGTTCTAATGGGAGGATAACTTCGTTATTGAGAATGCTTATACTTATTCCTTCAACTTATGCCTCATTTTATACAATTAAATTTGGTTTAAAACAACTGAGTATGGGTTTACGTGTTACAAAAGTAGTTTTCCCATAAACCCCACCCCGGAGCGTGTAATTTTCTCAAATTTTATATTGTTTTGCCACGTTTTGAGATATACACACCTTTACTAAAGTAGAAGTGTGTATGTACGCTTACTTATAGAGCATGAAGAGCATATGGATTTCCAAGGAGGTATTTTGGGCAGTTTACATAGTGTTTAAAGTCATTAGGGGAGGTGTATGAAGATTATGATGTCCAAATCAAAGCATCTAGGAAATATAGGCATCGAAAGAAGATATAACATTTATTCCAAAAAAAGTTCATCTTAACTACAAGATGGGCCTTAAGATCCCATCGTTTGGCGGCCCATTAGCTATATCCTTCATAGGCTCTTTACCTTGAATTTGTTTTTGATTGGAGGGAGACCCTTCAAGAATGTGTACCTCATTGGTTTTACTTTCACTTTATTCTTGTCTTTATTCCTGTCTGGGAGAATCTCCTTTAGGAATCTACACCTCCCTTATTTCAACCTAACTTGCTCTTCCTGGTGTAAAGGTGGAGTGTAGGTCAGTTTTCTTAGTGTATAGGGACCCTTTCTTAGCTCCTAATTCTAATTTATTGGTCCTTTCACTTACTAACTAGGGATCAACAAGACCTTTCTCATTATTTCCTATTCCTCTTGAGCCTTTGTACCCCATAGATGCTAACATATGGAAACCCGTTCGATACACTTTCTTGGAAGGATGAATGGTAATTAGAAGGGTTGGAGTAGGTTGGCTTTACTATAAGTAAAGTCTTTCCTTTTGGCCTTCCCCGATGGTTGGAATTGGTGATTCTTATTCCACATAATTTAGGTACACCTACTCAAGCATGTAAGGAGAACATTTGGTTTATGAAACCATGTTCAAAACTAGGGCCAATTTAGAGAGCTATTACATTTCAATGTGATAGTAATAGTTCCATTTGTCTAGCTAAGAACCAGACCTTTCATGCTACAACAAAACATATATATATATATATATA
>ML783954.1:1003878-1044006 GCA_009831015.1 Picea engelmannii | reverse complement strand
TAGGGACATGGTAGAGGATGGAAAGGTGAAACCAGAGAATGTTGTCACTTTGCATAATGTTGTAGATGCATTGATGAAACTAGTGAGCAAATGTAAATTTTAGTGGTGCTATGAGTTTAAGGGACTTATAGCTCATAGCAATTAGCTCACAATTTAATGTGTTCTCCCTTATACTCTTGAAATGTGTATTACAAATGGGAGAATGTTGGGATAGGTGTGTCATACACCTTATAGTCCTGTAGTGGAGCAGGTAATGATTGTTGAGTAGTGGCAATGAATAAATGTTGAGAAATAATAAGGAAGGAATGTTGAGTATTGGCAAGGAATAAATGTTGAGTAGTGGAAAGGAATAAATGTTAAGTAGTTGCAGTTGGACAATTAATTGCTAGTGGTTTCTAGCATGTAGAATTGGAAAACCATAAATGGTTTATAGTTTTGTTATGCATATTTATTGAATGCCAGTGTTCAAGGAAAGCAAAGAGTGAGTTTTAGATTACTGTTATGTTGTTGAAATTTCTCTGAAATCCTTATGCTACTGTTCAACACTCTTGTTGAGAGAGAAAAGTCTCTGTAATGTATTGTAACTATTTAGTTGCTAAATAATACATTGAGCATACTTTAGAAGTATATGATACTCAAGACATATAACCCTTTTCTTCTTCATTAGTTAGGACATAAACCTGAATAAAAACTTACAATGGAAAGCCAAAGGGATTTTACCGGTTGCACATTATTCATACTGAATTTCCTATGTATCTTCACCTCATAATTCTGTTGTGATAACCAAGCTTACCATACATTCCGCCTCTATGTATTTCCATGCCCAAGATTTATTTTGTTGCTTCCACATCCTTCATATCAAACATGCTAACCAACTGAACCAACCTGTTGATCTCATACATGCTTGTGCTTGCAATAAGCATAACATTTAACACCAAGATAATAAATATACCATAACCAAAATGGTTATAGTCACCTCTTGTAAAATTTGGCTCACCATGAAGGAATCAAACATCTTGTACCATGTGCTTGGCATGCTTCAGGACCTACAATGATTCTTGAGTTTGCAAACAAATATTATGTCATGATTATAAACTAACCTTTCAGGTTTTTCCATATACATCCCCTTATCCCAAAAACTCCATGTAAAGTAATTTTAACATCTAGTTGTACTAACACACCTAGTGGTAACACAACATGAATAGATACAAACTTTTAACAACTAGTGAGAACCTTTCATGTAAGTCAATACCTTCCAAATACCCTTTTTCTACTAGTCATGCTTTGAACCTTTCATCTTTTACTATGTTTTATCAAACATTGCATCTATGTCCATGATGATTCTGTGAGTAGTAGGGTTCCACAATTTGCGTCCTTTAACAACATCACTATATCAAATATCTACATGTTTGATCCGGGTCCTACTTAGAATGTTGATAAAAACATAAGCATCAAAACTAGATAATTTCACATTTGAGTAATTAACATATGACCTGTTCATAACTCTTATGGAATCTTCCAATCTTTTGCAACCGATGGTGATTGAGTTACCAGATAACACAACTTCTTCTTCCCACAACTATTTCTACAACTTGGCATCATTGAACATGCCTATTTGATCCCATATTCCTTGCAATACTTTCCAAGTTCCATTGATATGAACCTACCTTCATAATATATTCTTAAACACTTGATTGACTTTCCAACACATCAGTCTTTCTATAGACCCACCTTTCTATCCTGGACACATTGCTCTATCTCAAACTTTGCATTCGAACAAATTTGACCAAATACGGCCAAACCAACCCAAGTGAACCTTTTCCACTCACCTCAAGGGACTTTACACGAGATTCTCAATGCTCCACCTTAACACAAACATTCCCTTGATCAAATCTAGTCAAGCCAGCCAAGTAAGCCTTCACTTCTTACCTCCATGCCCATTTACAATGGAGTTCATGAAGCCTTTCATAGGCTTCATTACATGCAATCCATGGACACAATACCATGGGATACCCAAAAACATGGACCCAAAAAACCACATGCTTTGACTTAAAAACTAGATTTAACTCATTAAATCTTTCACCGAGTCAAGGTTAACCCAACATACATGCCCCCTCACATATTCAATCTACCTAAATCTATGTCTAGACTTTTAATAGGTGACCTGATAAAGTAGGGGTATGCATGCCTATCCAGGTCTTAGAGACGTATGCCCATTTACATGCAATGAATAATTTTTACAACTCCAAAGTAAATACATTTTTTTTTTTTAATTTCATGGTGACTTAACCATCACCTCCCTGCAACTTCTATGTGAATGCAGGTGGTGAGACACAATAGAAAAATAAAACTTCATCAACCATACCTATAGCTAAATTTGTTTCTTTTGTGGAGACCTCTTTGTTTATTGTTCTTTTTGCACCAAGGTCAACGATCCTCCCTGGAAACAGACTCGCCTTTTCCTTACAATTTGCCTCACTTTGTTCCAACGATCAACAATCCTCTATATGACAGCGACCCTAGAGACCAACGAATTTCTCTGCGTATCTTTCAACTTTGTGCTCGGCTAACCAGCTCTAATTTTCATCGATCGTATTCTCTTCTCCTTTGCTCTAGATCCTTCAACTCTGCACTTTGATGCCACTTGTTAGGCACCGGAAGCAAAAACGTAACAAGATTTTAATGGTAAGGAAAATAGAACCAAGAACAAACCAAACACAACAACAATCACATAATTGACACAATGATTTACGTGAACCAATCTCTATGGGTATGCTCGTATATGTAGCATCTATCAAAAAGTTAGACAAACTTATTACAATATGATCCACCAGTTACACATTGATTACAATATGATCCACCAGTTACACAAATTGTTCACTATAGTGTACATGTATGTTCATGCACATTCTATTTTAAGGTGATTTTTTGTGCATGCAATGATGCAACCCCATAAGAATTTAGTGGGCATGTTTTCAACACTGATGTTAGTCTCCACATTTTAATCGATTTGATGGATGTCATGTTAGAATTTTCAATGCAGAAAACAAAATTCCTGTATGATAATTAACAATCACACATAGATTATAAACACAAGGATTTCACATGGTTCACCCAAACATTGGGCTACTTCCACCAAGAATATGCACCTGTTGTCTTATTATTCAGATCATGGAGATTAAAACAGACTAGCAAGTTCTCTCTCTCTCTCTCTCTCTCTCTCTCTCTCTCTCTCTCTCTCTTCCTCTATGGGCTTACATGTATTTAAATACATTTACAAGAAACTGATTATTAAATGCAATCTCTATCCATATTTTAATTGGTCTATTTAGTTGCAACCAACGCAAAATAATACGATCCAAATTCATCCTTGGAGGAATTCGTTGTAACCAAATCCCAAAAATCTTCACCTTGACAACAATTAACCTGATAACTTGCTCCTTCCTTTTGTTCATCACCTTTTCTGCAAGCCAAGAGAATCCAAGAACCACTGCAGCTTCTCTAATAAAATTGGTTTCATGATCTCGCCTGTGTGACTTGCACGAGTTTGGATTTCTTGAAGGGTCACTCCACCTCCAACATGTCTTCCACAACTATGTTGTGAGACATATTTAGTGATAGATCTCCTCCTATCCAAAACAGTTGTAAAATATACATTACAATTATCATGAACCATCTCAGTGTAACCATTACAGGTGACATTTGTTCTTCTCAAACACTGAAGAACCCATTTCACTGCAACACCTGAATCTCTCACGTATTTGACAATATCATTAGCATGTGAAATATCTGGTCTTAACCATTTCATCACATACAACAGACCTCATACTGAACTTACACAAGACATAACCTTTTCTTCTTTATAGACAAGACCTAAACTTGAAGAAAACTTATAATGGAAAGCAAGAGGGATAAAAACTGGTTTTACAATGTTCATACTGAACTCCAACCACAGCTTACCATTACCATCTCTGTATACTTCTATGCCCATAATTTGTTTTCTTTCTCCTTGATCCCTCATCTGAATTGTCCTATCCACCCGAGTCATTATCTTACTGATTTTATCCATGCTTCGGCTTCCATCGAGCATATCATCAACAAATAACATCAAGATTGTGAATGTACTATAAACTGTATAGTCATTCCTACCCTTTGAAAAATTATGATTCACTGTTAGCGTCAGAAGTCACTCCTGGATTCCTTACAGGGGCAGAGCCCGACACCCATAAGTTTTATGTTACGATAGTTTTTAATGGATGATCAGATGGGCAGAGACTCGGGGAAATATCATTCTAACTCAGGGACTGGGTCTGGCATGTAAGGAACAAAGGATGTCTTGATCTAACTTCAGCTAGTGGGTTGATTAAAAGATGACCAGGTGGAAGACTTGGTAAGAAAGGTGAACAAACAACTTTAGGCAAAAGGCTTCCAGCGGTTTGCAGAGGAAAGACTCTGAATGCAAGATCCTCTTGGTTCAGGGTCTCAAGAAACTGAAAGGGGACTTGACTGGATCCTCTAATTCCAAGTCACCCAGCGCTGGGAAAATCACAAGAGCTGATTAGAAACAACGTAACTACTACAGTGATCCAATCCAACATCATCCTATAACAGCTACAACTCGACTAGACCCTCCAATTCCAAGCTGTTCTAACACAGTATAAAAAAGACGTAAAAGAAACTGGCATTCATAAGGCATGAAGTCTCAAAAGTCCATACGTAACCAGAGTATCAGTGCTTCATTAAAACTTTACAACCAGGAGCTCTGCTCAACCATCGATAGATACAAAAATGGTGAAAACCCCTACATATACTCAAAACAACAACAACAACAAAATCGAGACGTTGCATTAAAAACTTTGCGTCTGCATGGCTTATGACAATTTGCACCTGCAGTCTCTGGGTGATCGTGCACCTATGGCAGATGCAATCGGACTTCTGACAGTTCCGCAAGTGAATCAACGTGCTCTTAATTCGTCGCCGAACTTTCCCATTATGGCGGAGATGATGTCTAACCACCACCAACTACCTTAATAACTACTTCATTGGGATTGAGGATGACCCGACCGACTTGGCACCTTTGGGATGTGGAAGACCCCTCGTGCTGCCACCTGGATTAACTGAACGGCCTGATGAATATGCGTGGAGGCCAGCGCAAAGGGTGGGGCGTAGAATGGGAGTGGTGGCGCTAAAACCGTGGGGGAAGGAAAATAAGTGGAGGGGGAAGGACACATGGCGAGAGAGGCGATAGGGGACGACACATGGCGGAAGGCAATAAGTGGAGGGGGAAGGACACATGGTAGGTGGTGAGTGGATGATGAGATGGGGGAGGGACCATATGGACCACAAGAGAGGAGATGGAAAGAAGTCGAGGGGATGAGGAAGAGCTAAAGGGAGCAATCCTCATCTTATGGTCAGGAGGAGAACATATGGCAAGGGGGAGGATGGTCCAGAAGCTGACATGACGAGAAAGGGCCCATGCTAATTAAACGCAGAGAGGAGGGAGAGGTCTGGATCACCTGCGCGACATTGATCCGGGTTCTCTAATCGCAGCCGTCGAAGAGATGCATCCTCGATTCCGGGCCCCCCCCCTCTGCTTAAAGGTAGAAGGGTGAGGGGGGTCCGGAATCGCCTTATACGTCATTGATCCGGGTGCTCTGATCGCGGTCGTTGAAGAGGTGCACCCTTGATTCCGGACCCCCCCCCCTTCTCTTAAAGGTAGAAAGGCGGGGGCGCACCAGAATCCTATGTGCACCTTTGATCCGGGCGTGCGAATCTCTGTCGTCCAAAATTGCTTGCTGCTTAATCACAAGCGCACCTTGCATCCGAACTTAGGGCAAGTGGATTTTTAGCCCATTCTTTCACTTTTTACCCCCTTTACAAGAAATGTCGCTAACATTAGGCTCCATGGGGGATAGATTCGTCCCTGTGATGCTCTAAGGACTCTTTTTGCAGATTCAGTGCCTTGCTATTGGGCTATGGACTCATTTATTAAGCTGAAAACAAAAAACAATATTTACAAAAACAAACGAGCCGACTGCGGCTCACAAAAAACACTTTTTTAAGAAATGCCCATTTACTGGGCCATTAAAAAATTCTTTGCCTTCCAGATCCTGCAACCCGTCAGTGTTTTTTGAAAATACTTTAATGATCTTGAAAGGCCCAAACCAGAGGGCATCAAACTTACTATGCTTGCCCCTATCCTGCCTGGGTGCATCCCATTTGAACACCAGATCACCCTGCTCGAAATCTTTTTTCCTGCTCTTCCTGTCAAAGGTTTGCTTGATCTTCTGTTGATGATCATGGGCCCTGTTCATGACCTGTTCTCTGATCTGTTGTACTTCCACCATTTGATGAACCCTTCTGACCATATGGTCGGGCTCTCCTTCAAAGTCTTGGAGGAATTTCGCCACAATTACAGCGAGCTGAGTAGGGAAAACAACCTATTCTCCATAAACAAGTTGGAAAGGTGAGACGCCCAGTGACTTCTTGGCTGTCACCCAATCAGCCCACAGAGCAAATTTGAGCTTCGAATCCCAGGCCCTTTTATTGTCTTCTAGTAATTTCTTAATGAGCTTGATCAGGATTTTATTGGAAGACTCTGTCAGTCCATTTCCTTGAGGATAATAGGGAGTAGAGTGAATCAGTGAAATCTCAAACTGTTCACAGAACTTGACCAGAGGCTCAGACCTGAAAGGGGTGGCGTTGTCAGTGACAATTTTGTTAGGACAACCAAATCTGGCTATGATATCTTCCAGGAATCTGATAATTACTTTGTGAGAAGTGCTCCTGGTGGGGACAACTTCTATCCATTTGGTGAAATAGTCTGTCATAGTCAGGATCCATCTGTGCTGGCCACTTGAGAGCGGATGAATTTACCCAATGAATTCCAATCCCCACTGCTGAAAGGGTGCTGAAACCACTATAGGATTTAATGGTAGAGATTTGAGCTGTTGCTTTCCTGAGAACCTTTGACATTTGATGTAGGTTCTTATTTCTCTGCAGACATCAGGGAATAAATTGGTCTAGTAATACACAGCTCGGAGGATCTTATGCGTCATGGTCTTCTAGAAATGATGACCTTTGCAAAGACCGCTATGGAAATCAAACATAACCTTCTGGGCCTCTTGCGGGTCCAGACACCTTAAAAATACCCCTAGAGGGTCTTTCTAGTACAAGGCTTGGCCAATGAGGCAATATCTGACTGCTTTGAGCTTTAAAGCTCTTGCCTTGCTTTTTCCCATTCCATCAAGAGGCTTCAATTCTTGAAGGAAATACAAGATATCCTTGTACCAGGGGCATGTTGCTAGGGATAAAGAATTCTGAGAATTCCTACTGGATGATTCGACTTGCGGATTTTCTGAACAGGCGTTGATGAAACTAATCCCCAAAGTTTTGCAATTTGATTCAGCTAGAAGCTTGGCTAAACCCTGCCCCTTTATCAACTTGGTGGGCTTAATCTCCAGATCGAACTCTAGGATCTTGGCAATCCACTTACGTCTTCTTCCGTCTATGTCAGGCTGTATAAGAATGTCCTTCACAGAGGCCGAAGAAACATATGCAATGATCCTTGAGTGCAAGACATAGACTCTGAAAGCTTTGAGAGATTTCACTAAGGCATAGGCTTGCTTCTCCATGATCTCATACCGGATTTCTGCATCTCTCAATGCCTTGCTGTAGAAGGCAATAGGATTCTCTCGCCCTTGATCGTTTTTCTGCAGCAAGACTGCTGCTACTGTATCACAAGAAGCAAAAGAAAAAATCAGGAAATCTTTAGAATAATCAGGACTGATTAGCACTGGTGCCTCAGTCAATGCCCTCTTTATTTCGACAAAATATTCCCTGGTTTCAGCAGTTCATTTCACTTCATTTCCCTTCCTGAGCATGGCTATGATGTGTTTCACCAACTCAGCAAAATTTGAGACAAATCTCCTCAGAAAATTTATCTTCCCCAAAAAGGTCTGAACTTCCTTCTTAGATCTGGGAAGTGACAGGATCTGAAGTGCTTCTACCCTACTAGGGTCAATCCTTACTCCCTCTGTTGATACTATATGGCCTAATAGCTTCCCTTCCTTCATAGCAAACAAAGATTTCTTGGGGTTTAAAGATAGGGAAAACCTCCGACACTTCAGGAAAACCTTCTTCAAGTGGCAGCAGTGCTCCTTGTTTGTCCTGGAGAAGACCGTGATGTCATCTAGATAGATTACCATGAACTGGTCCTTCTCCCCGATGAAGGCTATGTCCATGGCTCGCTGAAATGTTGCTCCTGCATTCATCAGTCCGAAATTCATTCTGGAATACATGAATGTGCCCCAAGGAGTGGTGAAGGCCGTTTTTTCCCTGTCCTCAGGCATGACCGATATCTGATTGTAACTAGAAAATCCATCAATCATGGATATTCTAGACGCGCTAGTGACCTTCTGCAATATGTGTTCCATGTTGGGTAGGGGATAATTGTCTTTCCTTGAGCTCTTGTTCAGGTTCCTGAAATCAACACAGAGTCTAATTTCGCCACTTTTCTTTCTTACCGGGACCAAATTGGCCACCCAATCAGAATATCTCAAGGGGACAATGATTTGGGCATCTAGCAGCTTCTTCACTTCTTTCTCCATGACAGGTAGCAACATGCGATTTATCTATCTCAGCTTCTACTTGAATGGCTTAGCCTCTTCTTTCAATGGGATCTTTTGCTCAATGACCGATGTGTCATACGTCTTGAGGTCTTCGTAGGTCCATGCAAACACATCAACAAACTCTCTCAGCAACTCAGTATATTCAACCCTCTGCTCCTTGGTCAAACTCCTTGAAAACTTGACAAACTTAGGCTCCTCTGGTGTGCCAATGTTGCACTCAGCTGTGTCAGCATCATCACCTGAAACTCTACCCTTTACTGCCACATCATTCCCATCGAAAAATCTCTCTAATGGGACCAGTCCCCTCGGAATGTGATTGCTAGGCAACTGAATAATGTCATGATTTGCTATTTTACTCAGCAACTTATCCCCATCAAACCTTTCCTCAGAGGTGGAATCTTGGTCGATATGCATCTCTGAAAATTCTTCGATAGTCTCCAAGAACTTTTTGATCTCGAGATCATCCTCAAACACCTTCCAATGTTTGACGTTGTCAAGTATGGAGGGCTTGTATTTTACTTCTACATCATACCTAAATTTGGGCGGCAAGGGTACTTTGAAATTGCTTGTTGATGTAGCCAAGGAATCTGCCACTATGTTCTCCTCTCTTGGGATGAAGGAAATGTTAAACGCTGAGAAGAAACTGTCAATTAGGTCCCATACCTCATTTTTGTAACTCCTGAGTCGAGGATGCTTGGCCTGATAAGCGCTTCTGATCTGTTGGACTACCAATTCGGCATCTTCGAACACTGCTATCTTCTGAATTCCCATTTCCCTGGCGGCTCTTAATCCTAGGATAAGAGCTTCATACTCTGCCACATTGTTGGTAGCTTCGAATTCTAATTTGTATGACAGAGATGTGGTTTCTTAAGAAGGTGACACAAAAACCACCCCAGCTCCAGCGCCTTCTCGGGAACAGGCTCCATCAAAAAACATTTTCTAGATTGGGGTGATGGAGGGAGGAAATTCATGGGAAGTATTGGGCTACTTTCTGAGTTTCAGAGGAGGCTCGGGGGCATGGGTGAGCTGTAGTAAACTGGAGCCTAGATCAGTGTCCAAGGAAAAAATGGGATGATTGGTAGGGTTGACTTCATCACTGATTATGTAGGCTAGTTGGGCTTCCCTGTATAGTCTTCTATGCTCTCCTCCAAACATCGAGATAGTAGCATATGTTAAGTCCATTTGCAAAGTTCCCCCTAGTCTTTTTATCCAAGATCTGGATAGCAACATACTGAACTTGGGGGGAACATCAGCTACTACGACATCCATGACCACACTTTTCATGGGAAGTTGAAACAAGGTTACAACCAGGTCTTTAATAACTCTAAGACACTGAACTCTCCTAGAGTCAAACGAATAGAGGTCATGGTAGGATCGGGTGACTTCTAGTCCTAACTCTTCCATGACAGTTTTGGGCATGAGGTTCTGAGAAGCCCCTGAATCCATGAGGCAATTATGCAACACTTTATCATGTATGTTCAGGGAGGTGTAGAAGGGAGGGGATGAATCATCTATGTCTTCTACCATGGGACCTAGGATGACAGCTGGCTTCTCATCTTGCAAATTGATGGATTCTGTGGGAAGGCTTGAGACCTCAGACTGTAACAGCTCAGAGAAGCGTTTCTTGAACCCTTCATGTTTAATCAATTCGATCAGGGGCATAGGGATTCTGATCTTTTGAATTTCATGCTCGAAATTAAAAGAAGATGTAAGCCTAGTGATTTCTCTTATTTCAGGAACATGATTCTGAATAATGGGAGAGAGGGGTTGGGTCTTATTACCTCTGTGAGCGTCTGCTACTTCATTGGCAGGCCTCTCTGTTCTAGTGGACTGCTCAGGAATGTCAGGTGTTGCTGTCCTTTTGTCAGACCTCAGGTTATATCTGCCTTGGCCACCGCTAGTCTGGTTTTCCTTGCTCAATTCATTTAGCTGACTGTTCATGAGAGACTCCTCGTATGCTGATTGAGTCAGATGAGGAAAAGGGGGAGTATCTCTGAAGCAATGGATATTAGGCTCAAGCTCGTCTGTTTCCCCTTCTTCATCTTCGGCCACAAAATTGTTTTGTAAAGGGGCTTGAATTCTCTGGTCTTCTCTGTCTCTTCCCCTCTCTCTATGCATAGTCGAGGGAGCGATATTGTTTGGCCTCCTGAAACCTCCTTTGTTTTCGGTGCTCTGAGGGCCCTTACACGCTTTCCTCCTTTCCACCTTCAGTCTCTCCATCTCTTCAGACAGAAACTTCATCATCTTGGTCAGTTCATCCACTTGAGGGTGGGGTACCGATGAGCCAGAAGTTGAGGCTTCGGATTTTCCCTTTCTTCTGTCTACATCGGCCTTGTTCCTCAATCTGTCAGCTGATAATACATTGGATTCCACTTCTATAGCCGCATCTTTCATTTGAGGTAAGGAGGTGGCTCTTATTTCTCTCAATAAAAGACAAAAATCAGGGTCAAACGCACCCGCATAAGAAATATTGGCTGAGGCTTCTGAAGGCTTTATTTCAGCAGGAATCTTATTATACATCTTATTGAATCTTTGGGAGAAGTCAGAGACAGATTCTCCTTCCATTTTCTATAAGGATCCGAACTCTGTCATGTAATACATGAAATATTTCTTATCT
This sequence comes from Picea engelmannii, assembly GCA_009831015.1. Classification (NCBI taxonomy): domain Eukaryota; kingdom Viridiplantae; phylum Streptophyta; class Pinopsida; order Pinales; family Pinaceae; genus Picea; species Picea engelmannii. The sequence continues at coordinate 1,032,759 of ML783954.1, read as the reverse complement.
CCCCACTACCTCAGGAAGGCATTATCCAGGGCTTCGATCCCAGCAATAGATCTGGGGGCCAAACCTCTAAACCATTTCCTCACCTCGCTATCCAAGCTCTGGATGAAGACTCTCATCTAGACGTCTTCATTTTCAATGTTTAGGTTGTCTGCATAACTGTAGAAAGCAGCCAGGTGCTCTTTCGCAGTTACATCCCCTTCCCCGGTGAACTTGGGAATGTATTTCAAGTAATCTCCAGCAGGGAGAGGATTCATAGGATGGGGTAGGATTAAGGGAGCATATCTAGCAGCGACTATGGCGTCCATTATATTCGGAGGGGGATTAGCACCAGCCATAGGAATATTAGGTGGAGGAGAACTTGGAGGAGAAGGAATTCGCGAAGGGGCTACCGGGGATGAGTCTCGAAGTGGAGTCGGGAACAAGAGAGGATTCAAGGAGAAGGATAACGAGCTCAAGTCAGCAGGTGATCCTCTTTGTGCAGGAGTGGGGAAATCTTCTGTAGTCCCGGGTCTACGCCAAGGAACAACTTCATCGGAGAGGGGAGTGACAAGGATTTCTCCCTCTAATCCCAGACCAGGAGGGGAAAACTCAGCAGGAACACTCCCAAAATTCAGGAAACAGGAAACCTCCGAAGGAGGTCTATTAAGAAACCGAGGAGGAGAAAAAGGAGTTCTTACATAAGGAGATGGCAGATTACCTGGTCTGGCGATGGAAGCTTCTTCTGCAGAGTTCTTTCCTCTTCTGAGAACCACCTCTGGGTCAACTTCAGGTGTAGCTAGAGGCAGTTGTAGATGAGACCGCGTGTGTCTGCCTCTGAAAGCCACAATTAATAGAGTAGGTTCTCCCCAGCGGAGTCGTCACAATGGAGTCGCCAGGTGCACAGTAGCAATATTGATAATTTTGACATCTGATGCACCTTAAGAATCAGTTGATCGTTGTCGTTCAATCTCGGGGAAAATATTCAACTTCGTCCCCGACAACGGCACCAGAAATGTTAGAATCAGAAGTCACTCCTGGATTGCTTACAGGGGCAGAGCCCGACACCCATCAGTTTTATGTCACGATAGTTTTTAATGGATGATCAGATGGGTAGAGACTCGGGGAAATATCATTCTAACTCAGGGACTGGGTCTGGCATGTAAGGAGCAAAGGAGGTCTTGATCTAACTTCAGCCAGTGGGTTGATTAAAAGATGAGCAGGTGGAAGACTTGGTAAGAAAGGTGAACAAACAACTTTAGGCAACAGGCTTCCAACGGTTTGCAGAGGAAAGACTTTGAATGCAAGATCCTCTTGGTTCAGGGTCTCAAGAAACTGAAAGGGGACTTGACTAGATCCTCTAATTCCAAGTCACCTAGCGCTGGGAAAATCACAAGAGCTGATTAGAAACAACGTAACTGCTACAGTGATCCAATCCAACATCATCCTATAACAGCTACAACTCGAATGGACCCTCCAATTCCGAGCTGTTCTAACATAGTATAACAAAAACGTAAAATAAACTGGCATTCATAAGGCAAGAAGTCTCAAAAGTCCATACATAACCAGAGTATCAGTGCTTCATTAAAGCTTTACAACCGAGAGCTCTTCTCAACCATCGATAGATACAAAAATGGCAAAAACGCCTACATATACTCAAAACAACAACAACAACAAAATCGAGACGTTGCATTAAAAACTTTGCGTCGGCATGGCTTCTAACAATCTGCACCTGCAGTCTCTGGGTGATCGTGCACCTATGGCAGACGCAATCGGACTTCTGACAGTTCCGTAGGTGAATCGACGTGCTCTTAATTCATCGCCGAACTTTCCCATTATGGCGGAGGTGATGTCTAACCACCACCAACTACCTTAATAACTGCTTCATTGGGATTGAGGATGACCCGACCGACTTGGCACCTTTGGGACGTGGAAGACCCCTCGTGCTGCCACCTAGATTAACTGAACGGCCTGATGAATATGCGTGGAGGCCAGCGCGGAAGGTGGGGTGCAGAATGGGAGTGGTGGCGCTAAAACTGTGGGGGTGAATTATGAAGCAATGAGGTGTGAGAGAGGCGACAGGGGACGACACATGGCGAAAGGCAATAAGCGGAGGGGGAAGGACACATGGCAGGTGGTGAGTGGATGATGAGATGGGGGAGGGACCATATGGACCGCAAGAGAGGAGATGGACATAAGTCGGGGGGATGAGGAAGAGCTAAAGGGAGCGATCCTCATCTTACGGTCAGGAGGAGAACAGATGGCAAGGGGGAGGATGGTCCACAAGCTGACACGACGAGAAAGGGCTCACACTGATTAAACACAGAGAAGAGGGAGAGGTCTGAATCACCTACACGCCGTTGATCCGGGCGCTCTAATCGCAGTTGTCGGAGAGATGCGTCCTCAATTCCGGACCCCCCCCCTCCGCTTAAAGGTAGAAGGGCAAGGGGGGTCCGGAATCGCCTTATAAGCTGTTGATCCGAGCGCTCCGATCGCGGCCGTTGAAGAGGTGTGCCCTCGATTCCGAACCCCCCCCCCTCTGCTTANAATCCTATGTGCGTCGTTGATCCGGGCGTGCGAATCTCTGCCGTCCAAAATTGCTTGCCGCTTAATCACAAGCGCACCTTGCATCCGAACTTAGGGCAAGTGGGTTTTTATCCCATTCTTTCGCTTTTTACCCCCTTTACAAGAAATGTCGCTAACATTCACTATGAAGGATTCAAACCTCTTGTATATTTGCATGGGTACTAATATGCCATACAATGAATTATATAGCATGCAAACAAATTTACCGTTGCGATCTTGAATCAACCCTTTTGGTTGTTCCATACATACTATATCTATGTCAATGATGACCTTGTGAGAAGTAGGATCCCACACACAACATCCATTTATACCACCGTCATAACTTGAAGAGATATAAAACAAACACAAATTCAGAAACAAAGATTTTAAGTTTGAAAATGATTTACCACTTACTAGTACCTGCAATTCTTTCTTTCTCTTATGACCTTGATGCTTCTTCCATAAACAAGAAGATACATCTGTCACTTTAGTACTCCCTTCTAGCTTATAAAGGTTATCAACCTTTGTTTCCTTCATCACTACTGAACTACCTTTCGACAATGTGAGTGCTCCACCTTGACCTATATACTTATATCCACAAGAATCCAACACTCCTAATGAAATCAAATTTGATTTAAGCTCATGTACATCCATTAATTTCCTAACAATACCATCGAACATCCTGATTCTAATACTGCCAACCCCAAAAGTTTTACAGGGAATACCATTTCCCATAAACACTACACTCTCATCAACATATTGGTAAGAAATGAACCAATTTCTAGGTGAGCACATGTGGTGAGAGGCACCTGAATCTAACTGCCATTCTTCTTGATATTGTAAATTACTAGAAATGGATAAAACTTGATCAGTCATACCTGAATTTGTTACAGCCAAATTTGCTTCCTTTGTAGAGTTTTCCTTAGATTCCTTTCTCTTCCAGCAATATTTCTTGAGATGTCTTGTTTTTCCACAGTACCAGCATTTTGCTTTACCCTTTCTATGTCTTGACTTAGATCGAGAAAAAATTCTCTCATTCTGCTCTTTAATTCGACCTCTAACCATCATCGCCTCTGAAGTTGAGGTTTCTTTACAAGATTTTCTCCTCATCTCCTTAGCCAACAAAGCTCCTACAATAGATTCATAATCTAAAACATCTGTTGAGCTAAAGATAATAGAGGTGACTAGATTATCCCAAGACTCAGGCAACGAACACAATAGTGTAATAGCCTTATCTTCATCTTCGAATTTAACTTCCATACTAGTCAATTGAACTATAAGGGTATTGAAGGTATTTAAATGGTCAACAACTTTTGTACCTTCTTTCATCCGCAAACTGTACAATTGTCTCTTCAAGTAGATCCTACTCATCAAGGACTTCGTCATATATAGACTTTCCAACTTGTTCCATAAGCTTGATGTTGTATCCTCTCCTACGATATTAAACAGAACATCATTTGTCAGACATAAATGAATGGTACTAAGAGCTTTTGCATTCAGATCTTCCCATTCCTCATTCATCATGGCTGTTGGTTTCTTTGACTTGTCTGCCGATGCTTTTTGCAATCCTTGTTGCACCAGTAAATCCCGCATCTTGAGCTTCCAAAACTCAAAGTTTCTTTTACCACTGAACTTTTCAACTTCAAACTTTGAACTCCGCATTTTAGCCATTAGCACAAAAAATCTCCCAATACCCACTGCTTATAAAAATGTTTTTAAATGTAGAGGAATTATAAATAAAGCTAAATGTAGATCCTTAATAAATAAAGTTAAATAATAACCACAAAAAGTTAAAATTTTTTTTATATATATTCCATAAAACTTTTTATATCTACTTCAACATAACATCCACATGAGATCCACCTCACATTGAAAAAAGTACTCCTTTAAATACTATATTTTATCGCCCCTTTCCACTTTCATAAAAACAAAACCATACCTTAAATTTATCTTCTTGAAAAATCATACGAATGTTTTAAAGATGATCGACGCTCCTTCATAATGGGTCGGGGAGCGCTAGTTTCCAAGTTCAACACTCCCTTATGGTTCATGGGGGCGTTAGTGTTCCTTGAGTGTGTATGGAGAGCATTGGCGCTCTGTGGTGTATGATATGGTGTGCGTGATACACAAAATTTTTAATTTCATAAGTGTGAGTGCGTCGATGCACCTCTAACACTGTCTGGGGAGTGTCGATGACCTGTTGCTCACTCTACTCACTCAATTCACCCTTTTGCACCACGGATTTCATCTCATGGATCTCCAACGCAGTAGCTTTGATACCACTTGTTAGAATTGTCAATGTGGAAAACACAATTCACATATGATAATTAACAATCACACACAGATTATAAACACAGGGATTTCACGTGGTTCCACCGAACATTGGGCTACGTCCACCAAGCATAGGCATCCACTGTCTTATTGTTTAGATCATGGAGATTACAACATACTAACAAGTTCTCACTGTCTCTCTCTGTGCCTCTATGGGCTTACATGTATTTATATAAATTTACAAGAAACTGATTATTAAATGCAATCCCTATCCATATTCTAACTTGGTCTATTTAGTTGCAACCAAAACAGAATAATAAGATCCAAATCCATCATTCGAGAAATTAGTTGTCACCAAATCCCAACCACATTCATTCGATCAATACTTATCTCTTCCTTCCATATTGTCTGCCTTCCTTCAATGGTGTCCTTCTTGTTTCAGTGGCTCCGAAGGATTATCAAAAATTTCTGGGAACTTTTATATTATGCCAAGTAAGCAGACATTATTTCTGGTTCAATCTGCTGCAGTGGCTACTTCATTTTCTATGAGATACACAAAATATTCCCAAAATATTCCCGTACGATCATACACAAAAAGAAATTCCAGTAATCAAACATGATTCATGGCTAATTTTCTTCGCTCCACCAATCCACACAAAGGATTCCATTAATAAAACTGTGACGATAGCTGTGTTTGTTTCATTTCGTTGAAAGTATCAATCTTGACTATTGATTATTCAAACAGGTCGATTTCAGCAAAGCCATCCAATTAGCTTTCCACATCGGATCAATGACCACATAAGACTAGAAAATCAATGATGAGACAAACTTGGAGTAAAATATTGATATTGCAAATTCCATCCCATTCAACAACTGGCTAGAGGTTAAATCATGGACTAAACTTCAATACAGGATATTTTGCAATTTGCTTCAAGTTGTTCAAGTTGGCCAATGGTGAAAATGGCAGTTCTTAGTGATAGAATTTATAATATAATGTAAAATAATGATTTCTTAACGATAGGGTTGAGGATAGGATGTTAAACTTCAACCCTTCAATCAGTGGACTGTGCAATGGATATGTGGACTAGAGTTTGTATCAAAATTGACTACATGCTCTTCCTGTAATTATTGCTTACTCAAGCAGATATAGAAGCTTATCTGACGAAGCTATTTTTTAATTCAAATATGCACTGATACTAAGGGACCACTGCTTGGTTGTGTCTATATAGAGATTTATATGAGCAATACTCCCCAGCGTTGCACTGCACTGGGGCAGATTTTCTTGGTATTTGAGCCCTGCTACTTCTAATTGAGCAATACTCCCAAATATTGTTTACTACTGATTTTGTTTTCTACTGCTTAGTCTCTTCTCTCCTTCTGCTCTCCATTTCTATGTTCATTTTAGTTGAGTCGGTGTTTTCTTCTTTATGCATGAAACTCCGAAATGCTGTAGCGTGCAGTGAAATAATGTAGTTCTTACTCAGCTTCTTAATAATGTATTTCGATCTGTGGGAAGGCCAGCCATATCCAGTATACTTACTGGAGATTACGTCATGTGAAATAAATTGCAGGAATAAAGAGATTGTTGAGTGCCATTTATCTCCTGTACAAATTTTGTGATTAGATCATTACAATAGTTCAAGAATCTAAATAACAAAACCATAGTTTCATGTTAAAACCATGTATATATCATGGGAATTTTAATGTCCTTTAAGTTTTATTATAAAAATAAAACGATATATTATGGAAATGTGATGATGATGGTTAACTTGATCAAGGTTGATTTATGGACTTTAATAAAGTTGAAAGATTACTTAAATTTATTTAGAATATTATTTTGACGTTCTAAAAATATTAGAAAAAGTATTTTAATATCACTATGGTTTTGATGATTTAGAAGACTAAAAAAATAGATATTGTGAAAAATATTTTGAAATCTAAATCTAATTTAATTAAAGTTTAAGAAAAATACTTAAAAAAACACTTTTTTTCTTTAACCTTTTAAATGTCAAAAAAACACAACACATAAATTATATTATAAAAATAATAATTAATAATTAATAATTTTATTTTATTAATGCTATTTTTTTAATAAGAAACCATAGTTATTTTACTATTTAATTTATTTAGATGTATATGCACCTTCCACATTCTAAATTACTGTTTATGAGAATGTGTGTTTCGATAGGATAGTCTCTCATGGCTTTTCTCACTTTGGTCTAGCGTTCATTGATGTATTAAAATATTCTAAATAGTTAATTTTTTATAATATTTTACTTATTTTGCAGTCACATCCTCGTAGCTTAATATCCCTTCCATAATTTTGAAGAAGTGTTCTACAATGTGACTAGAAAGACATTAACATAGGTTGTGGAGGATTATGTGTATTTAGTCTCAATGAGTATTTATGTCTTAGGTTAAGTGTGCTCGATTTAAAGGGTTTTTTCAACAAAGTTTGTAATATGGAGAAAGTACATGGCTTTGCGCTATGTATTGGTATAGAATACAAAGGAAGTATGAAGGAAAACGATAGTGGGCAAAACACCTATTCACTCCACATCCCCACACGGTTCATGCATTGCAAAACATATGTAATGCAAAAGAAGGGTGGTTCATGCTTTGAAAAACACATGTAATGCAAAGAAGGGTGAGGGAAGAGTGTGGAGTAGTCCACCTCATCTTTTAATTTCTGTCTCTGTCTGGATACCGTGCTCCCAATTGATATGTAATGTGGAGAAAAAGGAAGAGGGTGAAGTGTGGAACATCCATCGTGCCTTCTCCTTGCTCTGCTTATACATCCTCATACAACTCCATGCCTAATTCATCCTTTTGAATTAGTATTGAAATTTGCATTGTTAAAGAAATAAATTACTTAGTCAAAACAACTAGAAATGAGGTAGAATATCACAGTAGGAAGATGAAAAGAGAAAACAAATTCTTGGCAATAATATCATAAAGGTTTTAGGATGATTTTTAGAAAAGAATAAAATGCCATCTAATCAACAAATGCTCAGGGTGTCTTAACTTGCTCCATCAAAGTATTTTTGGGACTTTGAAAAATCAATATTCATATTTTTGATATTATGGGAGATTTAACCTTCATGGGATTTCAAATTCTTCCATAAGCACATCTTATTTGGTTATTTACTTAAATAGTAAGCATTTATTTTCCTTGGAATATTGTTTCATTCCTAACTAACTAGATTTTTCGGGCCAATGTACAAGGTAGAACCTTATGTTCTAAATTTTTTTTATTCATGCACCAACCTTTAAAACAATCTAAGATGGTCTCTCCTTACCACTTTGCATTTCCATTTTATAATTTCATAGCTTCACAGACACTTTTTTTAAACAAGGGTTAGAGTGAATCAATTGACTCATCATTATTTTGACAAAGGTTGTACTACGAGGACCCTCCCATGATCTCTTCCCATAGTTGTCCCAAGTAGTTAATTTATTGGATAGAGCCTACCATAAGAATATTCTAGATTTTAAATGGCTATTCAACTTCCAAATTAAATTCCACCACCATGCATGCAATTTTTTTTTTAAATCTACAGTCCTCGTCGCTATAGCGACGAAAAAACGTGTCAAGTATAGCATTCTCATGGCAACAAAAACTTATCATTTGTGTTTTTCCACGAATGTTTGTCACTATATAGACAGATGTTTGTCGCTTTATAGACGAATATTTGTAAAAAATAAAAATAAAATGTACGGCAACAAATGCTTATAATTTGTGTTTCACCACAGATGTTTGTCGCTATATAGACAGAAATTTGTAAAAAAAAATAAAAATACTGCATTGCCAAGTATGTTTGTCGCTATATAGATAGATTTTTGTCACTATATAGATGGATGTTTGTCACTATATAGATGAAACAAAATTATTCAGGAATGCAAACGAATCCAGAACGTGGCAGTCATTTTTCGTGGATATTGCCATGATGAGTTCTTCTTTGTGGATATGACGACGAAAAACGATCCATGAAAAATAAAGCCTGATTTCGTGACAAGTGTAACGAATAAGTGTCGCAATAGCAACAAAAAAGCGTGGCAAATTTGGTCATATTTAGTAGTGAACGGAATAAATGTTGAGTAGTGGCAAGGAATAAATGTTAAGTAGTTGCAGATGGCCAATTAATCGCTAGTGGTTTCTAGCATGTAGAATTGGAAAACCATAAATGGTTTATAGCTTTGTTATGCCTATTTATTGAATGCTAGGGTTCAAGGAAAACAAAGAGTGAGTTTTAGCTTATTGTTATGTTGTTGAAATTTCTCTGAAATCCTTATGCTATTGTTGAACATTCTTGTTGAGAGAACAAAGTGTCTGTAATGTATTGTAACTATTTAGTTGCTAAATAATACTTTGAGCGTACTTTAGAGTGTGGGGTTTTCCCCATGAAATCATTATCTAATGATTGTATGTTTATCAGGGATGATTTTAGGGGCTAAATTTCGCTCATGGGCTAATTTTTCATGGTTTTTCCCAAAAACTTATTCGCTATTCTAAAAATTATTCGCCCAAATTCTAAAGGATAATATTATTTTACCTTAAAAATCGCAAAAAAAATATACAAATTATATAAAATCCATAGAAATTTAATTTTTTTTACAAAAATATCACCAAACATTTATAGTTGTCATATGAAGGATTAGTAAGATTCGTCAATATTTCTACATTTTAAAATAAATCTCCATCCTTAAAATTATCCCTGATGTTTATGTGTTGTTTATTACTACAACTGTGTTTATTTAATTTTTTCACATGCTTTTCTCATTGAGTATATTTTGCACTTCTACTTCCTTCCATAAATTCTACAACAATACATAAAAATGAAACTCTAACCATCAAATTTAAAAGTCTTTGGTTACAAAATGTACAAGAATACATTAAACAAACATACACATTGACTCTAACAATCAAATCTAAAGATCTTTGATTACCAAATGTACAAGAATACAAAAAAATGAACTTAAACATCGACTTAAACCATCAAATCCATCAAATCTAAGGGTCTTTGATTAGCAAATGTATAAGTTCATACCACCCTTCATTTTTTTATTACATAATACCTCCTCACTCAAGTGCTAAGTACAAGTTTAAGTCATGCTTACTGGGGATGAAATTTGTCAGGAAAATTGTCCATCACATCTTCATTAAACATCACATCTTCATTAAAACTGAGATAATGACTATTAAAATTGTCAAACCATCATTTGATTTTAATGTTCAGTTTTTAAATTCCAAACCCAATCCTTGGTTTTTCATGATGCATCCTCCATGAACTTACCAAGAGAGGAAATGATGCTCAAACTTTGTTGAGAAAACTATATGGAGAAAAATACGATGGTGCACACGAGGGTCTAGTTGGGATATGACTAACTTACACCTGAGTAGATAAAACTAAGAGAACAAATATACATTGTAGCTAAGTGTCAAGCTTATGGGTTATATTGACACTTGACCTTTTATTTTCGGTTATAGATTGTATTTATTATAACAAGTAAATAGATATGATTTTGTTATTATATTTTATTATAAATAGTATGTGTGCACGCAGTCTAATGGGGCTCATCACTTCTCCATTTCCATGATAAGACTATTATAATAATAAAAATATATTTTTATCATAAAATGAAGATGGAGATATGATTCTTACTATTACGATTAAGATGGAGATATGACCTTTTTTTTATTATAAAGGGTATGTGGGCGTGCAGCTATGGAGCGTAGGCTCATGGGTTTCAAAGGAAGTACAAAGTACGGCTTTTTTAAACCCAACACTCAGCGGATACACATACCATATATATATATATATATATATATATATATATATATATATATATATAAAAGGCAAGTGTTAATAGTATATTTAATTCAAAGATATTGTTTCTCTTAGTTATAAGTGGTTTAGGTAAGTTATTGTTAAGATAAAATGATGATGATGATTAATGTGTTCCAAATTCTTATTTATTATTATGATTCGTCTCTATCTTAATAATAGTTTTTTAGTTTCTAATTATTGTTCATTTGTCTTTCTTCGTGGCTTCTTTTACTTTTTGGGCTTTCTTTTTAATTCAACTTGGTCTTCTCGAATGAGGTTTTCATTTATAAATATTCCTAACCATTTTAAGCTTGGAATGAGGTCTTCATTTATAAATATTTTGAACCCTTTTACGATTAGAGATTTACTAAGTATGTCATATATATGGTCATTCCAATGGTCATTCCAACTTACTTTGACACTGATCAACCTAGTTTGTCCTCATCTTGATGTTTTTTTATACCAAAAATTATGAGGTTCACGTCTCTTTTGTTACACTCATGACCTAACATGTCCTCATCTCAATGTTCTTTTATACCAAAAATTATGAGGTTCATTGTTCTTTTGTTAGGCTCATGATCCAATTTGATTAACTTAGCTTATTCATTTCCTCTTTGATGGGTTTGATATCCAATTTATTTTCCAAACTAATTAGGCTCAAATTGTTAATTTTTCTTCTAGCTCTTTAATCTTATATCTCATGTTGATAGTTTCTTCAACCTCTCATTCTTGGGTTGATTATTATTGTTTTTCCATTTCTTGTATTCTAGCATCCATTTTATGTAAGTGAGTCTCAAACCCTAATATTCTATTTTGTGTGTGAATATCATTTTCTAACAATCTAAATTTGTTATCAAGCATTGTGTCTAACTAAGTTTGGAGTTTCACTTCTCTCTCTGTTCTCATTTTCTCTATTGATTTTATATGTCCATAAAGAATCTCTAGAGTGACTTTGCTAGGCCTCCCCTTAACAAGTTGCAGTTTTGGAATATATGTTTAGATACCCTATAGTAAAAACACTTCAGAATTCAAATCATCACAATGATAAATATTCATTCCAATTTATGACATAGTAGAAACCCATAGTTATAAACCTATGTTTATGGGAAAGTAGAAATCCTTAGTTATAAACTTCCATTAAAATTTATGGGAGTAAAAGCCATTAATACAAGAAACCCTTACCCCTCTCTCTCTCTCTCTCTCTCTCTCTCTCTCTCTCTCTCTCTCTCTCTATATATATATATATATATATATATATATATATATAATTGTAATGGTGAAGTGATGGATTAAATATTTGAAAGAGACTAAAGCCTTCAAATCCAATGAGTTATAGCCCAACTAGACCGCACAATGACTTGACCAAACTGTACATAATGAATAAATTGAAACATTTGTGTCTATGTGCATGAGCGTGTTAGAGATAATGCCTAATTAATGTCACTACTAGAGTTTAGGAATTGGATTGGGCTTGTCGGAGGATGTTGAGAGATTCTCTCAACCTCTGCCTCCAAGAGTGGAATAAGTTGGATCTCACAACACATATTTAAGTGTGATGTATTTTTGTGTAATGTGTGGAATACAAACTACGATTTTGTGTATCTCTTTGCAATGGTTTCTCTCCATGTTTTCAATTTGGTATTAGAGCCACTGAGGTAAAGGAGTTGCATGGATCCGATGCTAAGGATGTGATCCTTCTATTCTATTGTATTTGTATACTCTACGGTCACCTCCAAAGAATGAGTCGCCACTCTGATTCGAAAGAATGAGTTGTGCATTAAGTCCGTGATGCTGCTTAATCAGGAATAAGAAATACCTGGGAAGTATAGTTTCAAACATAGTCGTGGGCCGTAGATCCAGAATCTGGTAAGCGATTTGAGATGGGGTTTTGAAAGTGTTTGATGAAAAAGTTACAATTCACATTCTATTTTGATTTTAATCCTACATAAGCTTCTCTCTGTTTTGGAGATTTTGTAATATCAGAAAGTGAGTGGATAATCAAAGAAAATGCATATTATTTTCAATTCACGAGCATCACAGTTGTTAACCTATTGTTAAGTGATTTGCATCAGATTTAGCTATTTGAATGGAGAAACTAGGAGAAAAAAACAATAAAAATGTTGTTTTTAAGGGAAAATTTTGAAAGTTTGGAATGAAAAGAAAATGATGTGTTTGCTACAATAGAATCGATCTGCATCATTGTACAATAAACCTATGCATCGACATCTGAACTATGGAAACATGATTGCTACAAGGAAAATCTTTTGTGAGGTAAAATGGATTCTATACCTATGGAGAAGTTTAATGGTTTCAATTTCCATACATGGAAAGTTAAAATTCAAATGCATCTAATGAATAGAGGTGTGTGAAGCATAGTAAAAGGCACTGAGAAAACTCCTAGTGATCCCAAACTTCTGGTTGAATGGGAAAAGAAGGAAGAAAAGGCTAAAGCTATTATTGGTTTGGCTCTTTGAGACATGCAATTGCATTTTATTGATTTGGAAAAATTATCTAAAGTAATTTGGGAGCAATTAAGTAAATTATTTGGGGAAAAGGAAATGAATGCAAAGTTTTCTTTAAAGCTGCAACTTTTTAGCCTCAAAATGCATGATGAGACCCGTCTCTCTACTCATATAAACGAGTTAATGTCTCTCTTGAAGCAATTAGCTGACACAGGTACTGAGGTAGATCCAGAAGATGCTAAAGCAATTCTATTGAATAGCCTATCTTCTAAATATAACAATGTTGTATTTACATTAAGTCAATTACCCTCACAATCATTGGAAGGAATGGTAGGATCATTATTATCTGAAGAAAAAAGGACATATTCTGAAGATTCGGATATAGGTGGTCATTATGAAATTGTACTATTTTCAAAAGGTAAGATGAGAAGAAACAAGGGTTCAACATAATGTTTCTATTGTCACAAGATTGGACATATAGCCTGGAATTGTAGAACTCGTGCTAGGCATCTTCTGAATGGCAAAGAAACTGCAAACATTATCAACTTGGATGACTTACCAGAACTAGAGATTGATGAAGAACCGTGAGATTCATCTCTCAAACTATTTTAGAAAAAAAGAAAGGGGTAGTGTGCTTAAAGTTTTTTTATGTGTGTTAATGTTTAAAGTTTTTTTATGTAAATGTTTATGTAAAATAGGAACTCTTGTATCTTGATATAAGCTGGCAGCCCTGATTTCAAGAACAACTATTCTTATTCGAAGTCACCTTCTATACTTGAATGTTGAGAACATTCCATATCCAAACTTCTCTTCTAGACACTGACGGATAGCCGAAAGAATAAATCCAACAAATGGAGGCATGTTCATAGAATGCATCAATAATTGACATATTTTCTCATGGAAGCCCCAGTGAGCCGAGATTGTCAAAATTGTCAATCGTACAAGTGCATGAATGATGATCTCAAACATTTATACTTTAAATGAGTTGAAAGGAAAGCTCAAAGAAGAGGTGTCTGTTGGCAGCCAATACAATTTTTTCTATTGCCCTATAAGCTGCCTACACCTACGTCTTCTGAACTTCAAATTGACGTCGCATTTTGCAAATAAACGATGTTTTCATTTCTTGCGACAATTTGCAAATGGGTTTCCATTTAGTTTTCACGACTGTAAGCGTGAAAACTCCTCCATCATTATTTGAACTCTTATGATCTTCTCATTGATATTCTAAAAGGCACTTATTGTGTGGCTAAATGAATTTTCAAACTTTGCCTATTCTTACTTTGATTGCGCAATTTAATTTTATTAAACTGGTAAGGCATTAAGCATGAAAATTTATTGTTTGGGACTTGCCTAGTCATTTGATTGCATAGGGGTCATGGTTTTATTTTGTTTTTATATGATGTGATCCTTATTTATCGATTTTATAAAATCAATTGTCACCATGTTTTAAAACCTTTGATTAGAATGTTGATTATGCAATGGCACAGATTTAACTTTTGGTTCGATTTCACATTGAACATCCATGGTTTCAAACAATACATTGGCACATTGGTATATCGTCCACCGTTTGATTTTTGGGTTGGCCGAATAATATAGTTTGAACGATGTTATGATTGATTGAATAACGTTGTACTTTGTCATTACTGCTATGCATGGTGGTGGATAATCCAACCACCCTCGCACGCGCACATTAATTTGCTTCCCCTTTCATCGTTCACAGCTGTTAGCCCAAAACTTCGTTTACTGATGGTTTTCATGGGCTATGAGTTTAATATGTCTTATTACTTGCATAGGAGTCTGTTTAAAATGTCTAAAAGATAAAAACGGAACCAGGCCGATAGCAGCCTTTTTCACTTTGGGTTGATTAAAATGATTGTTGTTTGTCATTTGGGGTTACATCGAGACTATTGGAATGATTTTCTTATTCGCAATAATTTTGAGGATTCGAACCCACCACAGGTTAACAAACCTGTGGTGAGCGAGGGCAAGTTTGTACCCCCGGTACCCTACAAAATTTTGTTACCTAAACCCTTACCTGACTCACCCCCGACCTATCCCACTCTGCGACCAAGGATGTCGAAACTGTTAAACCCATGGGCAAGAAACCTAAAGCCAAACCTATTGCGAATTCCAAAGGAAAAAATAACGCTCGATTAATCTCTCGCATGGCAAGAAACAAACCGAAGCCTCCTGTCAATCCTGACCCTATCATGGTGAGCGAAGATTCCGACTTGGAGGTGGAACGTTACTTGGAAAGTGGGTATCCCTATTCGGAAGGTCTTTGTGCCAAACCCGCATACGACTTTGTGAAAAACCTACCACCTTGCTTGCAAAATGAACCTAATTATCTAGGCATTAAACTGCCTTGTGAAACCCCCAGAGATTCGTCAAAACCCTCCCCTGCTCTACCTCAACCAGCTGTGCCACCCTGTGATCAGTGTGGCTCGTGATTAGAAAGGTATTATCTTGATGTGCCAATGCTGTAGTCCAGAATTCATTCTCTGGAGGATCAAGTTGCAAGTCTTACCAGTCAGAAGGCTAAATTGCAATCCACTGATAAGAAACACAGGACATGAGGTTCTATTTTGTTTAAGAATGTGGAGTCGGCTACATCGATCGTGAATTCAAAATTGGCATAGCTCGAGCAGCCTCACTGGTATGTCTATCACCTGCTTATATGACAAACTCATAGCTCTGTTTACAGCATGGATTTGCTTTGTTACATAAGCATGCATTATGTACATAGTTTTGTTTTGATTGATCGAATTTCGCTTCAATTGGTTTTTCTTCGATTCGATTGATTGTGCTATAGATTTGATTGGTTTGATTTGGGATATTCTGTTGCTAATTGAAGTCATTGTATCTATTATAGACACACGTTGTTTCGCTTTTCAATTTTGAACACAATCAATGTTTCGATTCGAGTTGGTTATAATGTATATGATATGATTGATGGTTAACTATTACGGTTATTTACATATGATTTTTGACCAGCTCGGATACAGTCTGGATTATGTTTAAAATAATTCTGTTTGATATGTACCCAAATCGTGAAAAGATACGAATCATGACAGCTATATCGAGACAGTTGATTTGCGTTGGTTTACTCCACCATATTATTAGTCTGATTCGTATTGCAATGAAGATGTTGTTTGGATTCAATTCGAGGAACGAAATTGACTGTGTCCAGTCTCACAAGTTGTTTCTATATTAGACTCAGTCATGATTTCTTTTGATTATTTACCTAGTTTATATTATAAATTCTGTTGATTCTATCACACTCCTGTCTGTTGACTATGTGGGGATCAATCATGAAATTTGTTGGGTTGATACTGATTGAGTATGATTTCATTTGAACACAATCGAAACAATTTACCTATCTTTACGTTTGATTGAATGATATGAATCCGTTGTTATGGCTATAACGAGTCAATGATGGTTATGATTACTACTTGTTGATCCTGTCTGTTGATTGTGTAACGCTCAACGGTCAAGATCTATGTCAAAGTTTGATGTTGTTATGAATGTTTTATTTGACCATAATCGTAATAGTATTTCCATCTTTGTATATGATAAGAACAACATGAATCTTATGCTACCATGGATTATGATTGTGTTTGATGAGATCGTATCACACACGATATGACTTACTATTAATTTCATTTGATATGAAACAACCTTGATAATTGTTTGACCCGATTTTATGGTAAAATGAAACAGAGTATCCTTACCCCTGTTTCGATTAAATTACTTTTGATTTTGTTTAATTGGAATGATAAAATCATTTGAATCATTAGTAATTCATTTTTAATGTTTATTGAAAGAAAATTGGATTTGATTCTTTTAAAAAGATTTGATTTCATTTCATTTGATCCTGTATGCCATTTTAGACTAGCTACAGAATCAGATGATTCTGTAGCTAAGTCTATAAGATTAGATTTTTATTATTTTGTTAATTAAATATCTTTCTAATTTGATATTTTTGGTCTATTGCAGGTAAATTCGAAATTGCAGTAGAGTTAATGAGCAGTTAAGGGATATTTGAAATATTTCACTTGCATTTTAGTTGCTTAGTTTAGTTTATTTTGGGATATCTCCCAGATTATGTAAAACAAATTGATATTATCCACAGGGAGGTTTTACCCTGTGGAGAGACTTATAAATACCTATCATTTTTGTAATAATCATGATCCTCATTCGTGGGAGAACAAGGATATGGAGTTCTAATACAAACTAAAGCAGAATTTGGTGTTTTTTCATAGCTTTAGCTTCTCATTATATCAATATTGTGTTTCATGTTGTGTATATCAATTTGTATCTGGTTAACGACTACTTTAGCTATCTTAATCATGTGCAAATGATATAATTTTAATCACTGTAATCCATATCTGGTTTCTTCCAAGTGTATAAAAGACATAACAATTGTTTAATTCAGTTTGTGAATGACAGGTTTATCTTCTTCATAAGTTGAATTATCAAATATAAGTTTTTGCATAACATGTTTCCCTTGTTGCAGAGATTTATAAATCTTATAGTTGTTATGATTTTTTATGTCTTGTTTGTCCTGTAAACAACTCAAAGAGCAACGCAACTTATCATTTACGAGAAGCTTTGGGATTAACCTGTGCGAGTTTACTTCCTCCGATCAACTTCGAAGTCATCCAACGTAGGACAAATTAGGAGTGCTTCTAGGTCAGTTAGTCACTTGTTTGTTTACTTTTTTTATTAGTTTAGATAGAATTAGTATATTAGATTGTTTAATTTCAGTAAATATATTAGATCGTTTAATTTCAGTAGTTTTATTTCTTTTTCAGAAAATATAAAAATCAAAAACATATCTTGTTGTCTTAGGGTAGAAAACACATGAGTTTTGCAGGTTTTAATTAAATCTGTAGGCTGTTTATAGTGTACATTTGTGAATAAGTAATATTGCAGCTGGTAACTAGATAGTTGATTTGAGTTATTATAATATTAATTAGTAGATTGTATGTAATAGTTAGAATAGTTATATTTAGTTTTAGTTTATATAGTAGTTTGTTTCAATTAGATTAGTGTATTAATTTGTTTTTATTGTTAGTTAGTTTAGTTTCTTTTATTTTAGTTTTAGTTAGTTTTAGTTAGTTTTATTTGTTTTAGTTAGTTTAGTTAGTTTAGATTAGTTTTCTCTTTGGTTTTATTAAAAGACCTTAGAGTGGCCAACGGAGTCGTTAAACTCGTCAGGGTGGTTCGTTCCAAACGACTTGGGTTATTTAGACAACCCCGGACCAGTTCCACTCTCTCAATTGATGGACGGACAATTTCGTCCGTCAACAAATGGCACTAGAAGGAGGGCCTGAACTTAATTAATGGCACGAGGCAGTCGCAAGACTCCTCCTCCACCTAATTGCACACCCATAGTGACTAGAAGACGTTCACAATATAATATCCCCCCTCAAACAACAACCACTTCAACCGAAGATCCATAGATCACAGTTGAGCCAGCAACCCGTAATCCTACAGGTGGTGATATCCAAGAGATTGTTCGTCAATCTCTTATCAAAAAACATAGTGCCTTAGCCAGTTTAAGGCGACCAAACCGCTTGTGGGGTCAACCTTTAGACTTCTCTGATATCAGGGAACATTTAGGTGATATAGACCTCACTGTGAATCCTACAGATCCAAACAAAAATCCTGCTGCAGGAGGATCTGGGATACCTCCTTCACTACCTCCCTCATCTCCTTCCTCTTCAGGGGGAGATTCCTCTTCTGACGAAGGCAACCCACCTTCTCAGCCTTCCACACCTACTACCCCAATGGAAAATCAGAACAACCCTACGAGACCCTGGTTGGACCAGGATGTTGTAACTGTACGTGGAGCCCAGCACCCTTTACCTAAGCACCTGGAGAAATGGCTTCCTAATTTTGATCCCGATTCAAAACATATAGCCGAAGATCATATCAAAAAATTTATGTTAGCCATCAGACTCCGTAATGTTGAACATGAAGACGTCGTCTGTAGGTTGTTACCTTATACTTTTGAGGGTAATGCATCCACTTGGTACTTTGCCCAACAGCCTCACACCATAGTGTCTTGGGAAAAGTTTGAGTCATGTTTTTTAGAAAAATTTGGAGATGGTAAACCTCTGGAAGTCTTAGTCATGGATTTTTCGAGCTTAAAGATGAACCCGAAAGAAAAAGTTAAAGATTTTAATCAAAGATTCTTAACGCTTAAAAATCGAATCCCTGCAGATTCTATGCCTGCTGAGAGTCTTATAATAGCTTACTACACTAAATCTCTACATCAAAGTATACCTATTTGGGTTAAACGATCTAAAAAGGCCACGTTGTTAGAAGCCTTCGAAGAGGCTTCTCAGATTGAAAAAGACCTACTTAGTTTTAAGGACTCTTCTAACAATGAAACTGAGACTGTTTCTTCTTCCAAAAAGAAGATTGAAATTCTCCCCAGACCTACACAAAACAAAACACAACCCGAAAACTCTGATTTGGAAAATTTAACCAAAGTTGTACAAAAATTGTCTAATCAAGTTATAGATTTAAAAAGGTCGACTGAGGAAGCTTCCTCGAGTAAAGGACCCTACAAACCTCCTTTCTGAAAACATTTTCCCACCAACCGGCCTAATCCAAACCCCAAAGGCTTGAACCTAGAAAGTTTGCAATGCGCTCTCCAGACAATTCTAGGAGCTCAAGATGACTTGATGCCTCCTGAAATCCCTCAAGAGGAAGTCGAGCAGGAAACAACTCAAGAAGAAGAGTCTTCTCCAAACATCTTTGGACACTTCTCGGATAGTATCTTCCAAGCTAACTTCGAGACTGTCCACCCTTACAACACTAGGAGTAAGACATCAAACAAACCTCCTGTCGAGAACACTACAACTACACCTCCAAAGCCTTCTAAATCAGTAGAAACTAAACAAATTAATGCCAGCCCTAAATTAGATTATGATGTGGTTGAAGATCTTAAAAAATTATGGGCTAACATTTCTATTTATGAGTTGTTGAAGTTTCCATTTTTGTTACAAAAGATGTTGCAAAATATTTCAGACAATGACAAGAATGGTAATTCAAATGGTAATAAGGTTGTGCAAAGCAAAGCTCCGCAGAAGACTTCCACAAAAAATAATCTTGATCCTCAAGATAAAGGAAGCCTTCCTGTAGCACCTGTAAATAATGTAAATAATGTAAATAATGTAAATAACGCAAGTAATGTAGATAAAGTAGCATTAGAAACCGCGAGTAAGAAACCACAGGCTAGTACTCTAAGTACTTGCAAGAATGTACCTCCTTTTCTTTTAACTTTCGAAATCTTAAACAGAAATGTGCATAATTGTATGGTCGACTCAGGAGCATCATCAAATGTGATGCCTTGGTCTGTCTGCCAAAAGATCAATGCTGAAGCAGAACCATCTTCCTTGAAAATCATACAACTTGATCGAACAGATGTCAAAGTTATAGGCGAACTGAAAAATGTATTGATTAGATTATCGTCTAACCCAAAGGTTCATCAGGTTATTGATATAATTGTGGTGGATATTCCAGAAGTGTATGGTTTGTTTTTGAGCAGGGACTGGTCAGAGCAGCTACATGGTTACTTCACAACGGACTGGTCTCACTTATGGCTTCCAGAAAACGGTAAGCCAAATAAGATCAGGGTGAATCATGAGCGTTACCTCAAGTTCACGGTAACAGACTTGAATGACCCTAATGAACCATACACACCTCCTACTAATTCACCTAAGGTCCAAGGGATGGACACCTTCTTCGAAAATTTCATAGCTAAAGCTTCACCTATCAACCATCCGGAACAACAGTCCGAGATCACAACATGTACGCAACCAACAGCTCCTATGCAACAGTCCCATGAACTCGATGGAAATCAAATTTGGTCTTTGTATTTTGACGGTTCCAAGTCTAAAGAAGGAGTTGGTGCAGGCTGCATCATTATCGATCCAGCAGGTAACAAGACATTATTGGCTTGTAGGCTAGAATTTGAATGTACTAACAATACTGCAGAATATGAGGCTTTATTACAAGGTCTCAGAAAACCCTTAGACATGCACATTCAAAATCTGGTTGTATTCGACGACTCTGAGATAGTGGTTAGGCAGGTAAGAGATTCTATACACTGTCTTTCCCCGCATCTCAAAAGTTACCAGTCTGAGGTATGGAGTTTAATGAACAAATTTTATGCTTTTAATATAAATTCCATTCCTAGATTAAATAACGCTGAAGCAGATATACTAGCTAATGTTGCCTCTAAACTTCTTCCTGCAGAAGGCTTATCCCCAAACGCATTCTCCGTGGAGCTATTGTTTCGACCATTTGTTCCTGACAATATCACAAACTGGAGATTATTTGACGATGATCAACAGATCATTAACTTTCTGCACATGGAAGAAACCTTTCAAGGTGTTGTGATAGATGAACAAACGCACGGCGACAATTTGCACGACTTTACGGTAATACCTAATCCGAAATCTCCTGAAGCTCTATCGGACATGGTAAGTCTCATACCCAAATCTGTTGTTAGATTAGAAAAGTTTTATGATTTTGAAGATAAATTTAAAAAGACGGTCAATCCCAAAACAAATAGTTCCTCATTGTCTTATGAAAAAGTTAATTTAGGAACTAGTGAAAATCCTCAGTGTATCAATTTAGGCTTGGGATGTTCTAGACAAGAAAAAACTGCTTTTGTCAAATTATTTAAAGAATTCAAGGTTGTCTTTTCATGGACTTACGATGATCTTAAAACATTCGATCCTAATATTATACAGCATGTCATCCCGATGAAGCCCCAAACTTTACCCTTTCAACAAAAAATGAGGAAAATGAATCCTAAACTAGAACTGACCGTACAAAAAGAATTGAATAAACTCCTAAGTGCTAAAATAATTTTTCTTGTTAGACACACTCAATGGGTATCCAACCTCGTCCCAGTGTGGAAGAAAAACAGAGAAATTCGACTTTGTGTCGATTTCCGGAACCTCAACAAAGCGTCTGACAAAGATAATTATCTTGTCCCACCCATGGAACCGATTCTTCAACAAGTATCTGGTTCCGAGAGGCTATCCTTACTAGATGGTTTTTCTGGATACAACCAAGTCTTGATGTCTCCGCCAGACCAATTAAAAACCACCTTCCATACCCCGTGGGGCACTTATGCTTATCACAAAATGCCCTTTGGATTGATTAACGTTGGTGCTACCTTTCAGAGAGCTATGGACATTGCTTTTAGAGGCTTAATCAATCACTCCGTAGTAGTCTACTTAGATGATGTGACCATTTATTCGAAAAACAAAGATGATCATCTAGCTCACTTACGAGTCGTTCTGCTACAATGTCGTAAATACGACATCTCCTTGAACCCCAAGAAGTCCATCTTTGCAGTAGAACAGGGAAAATTACTAGGATTCATCGTGTCTAGTGATGGAATGATTATTGACCCCGAGAGGACTCAAGTCATCGCTAAACTCCCCCCACCTACCTCCAAAAAATCCATGCAGTCTTTCCTAGGCCAGATTAATTTCGTGAGAAGATTTGTCCCCAGCTTCTTTGAAATGGTGAGGCCTCTCCAGAATCTGATTAAGAAAGACACCCAATATCATTGGGGACCCACAGAAAACCAAGCTTTCAATGCTATAAAGAAGGCCATAATAGGTGCTCCGTCTCTCATGAGGCCTGATTTCTCTCAAGATTTTACACTCTATACTTTTTCCTCTGATCGTTCCTATGTCGCAGTCCTAACTCAGAAGAATTCCGAGAACAACGAAGTACCCATCGCCTTTATGAGCTCTTCTTTCAAAGGTGTTGAACTTAACTACCCAACGGTCGATCGACAAGCCTACATTGTTTTCAAAGCAGTTAAGCATTTTCGGTCCTATCTTTTGAAGTCAAGGACGAAGGTCATTATACCCTACCCTGCTGTAAGGAACTTGTTAGTGCAAAAGGAGTTAGAAGAGAAAAGATCCAACTGGGTCACCTCCTTGCAGGAGTATGACTTAGAGATCATCCCAGCACAGATCGTGAGAGGCCAAGGATTGTGTAAGTTGGTTTTTGATTCAAAGATAGGACAACGAGAAGATAGTGATACTTCAAACCCAGAACCACGTGATCAAAGTTTGATTTGTTGCGCACAAAACCTCGTAAGTCCTTGGTACGACGACATTAGATTTTGTCTTGAAAATGGATCAGCACCCTGTCACCTTGACCCTGCCAAGAGAAGAGCGTTGAGACTAAATTCCGCCTCCTTTCATATAGTTAACGATATATTGTTTCGTCAGAATTTTGACAGCGTACTAATGCGTTGTCTTGAAAAAGACGAGGCAGAAAAAGTCTTGCTTGAGTTGCATGCAGGAGAAGCCGGTGGTCACTTCGGTGGTGACACCACTGCTCATAAGGTATTAAGAGCCGGTTACTACTGGCCCATGCTCTTTAGGGACGCCCATGCCTTGTGCCGTAAATGTATCACCTCTCAAAAAGCATCAGGGCGATTGCAAAAACTAGCCTTCCCCTTGCAACCCGTTTCGGTTGATTCTCCTTTCCAACAATGGGGCCTTGACATCATAGGTCCTATTAACCCTCCATCCTCACAACAACACAAGTATATTGTGATAGCCACTGATTATTTTACTCGATGGTCCGAAGCTACTGCGCTAAGAACTGTTAACACAAGTCAGGTGATTGATTTTCTAAACTCGAATATCATCACTCGTTTCGGTATCCCTAATTGTCTAGTCTTTGATAACGCTTCGTACTTTTCTTCTCTTGAGATGAGTGAGTTCACTTTGGAGAAAGGAATAAAACTTAAGTATTATGCTAGTTACTACCCCCAAGGCAACGGCTTAGCAAAATCAACAAACAATAACTTGATCAAAATTATCAAGAGAATCGTGGCTGAAAATCACAAGAACTGGCACAATGCACTACTAAATGCACTGTGGGATGATAGGGTAACACCCAAAGATGCTATAGGTAATTCCCCCTTTTTTCTCGTTTACGTCAGAGAAGCTTTTCTGTCGCCTGACATTCTTCTTCCTTCGCTTCAATTGTCACAAAAAGTCCAAGAAGAAGATTTTCCCCCTTTAGAAAGTCGTATTAACGCTTTGATGAAGTTAGAAGAAGTAAGAACCCAAGCTAAGCGTAAACTAGATCAACATCAACAACTGATTAAAAGTTGGTTCGATTCTAATTCTGCTTCTGATAGGAATTTTGAAGTAGGCGATCTCATCTTAAAGTGGGACAAACCACACGAAGGAAAGGGTGAGAACACCAAGTTTCAAAATTTGTGGCTTGGGCCATTTTTGATTGCTGAAAAGTTCGGTCCTAGTTCCTTTCGATTGTAGAATCTTGAAGCGCAGCTTGACACCTATCCGGTGAATGGCCAAGCCCTGAAAAGATACTTCACTTGATTACTACCCTTGTATATTATGTAAATATTTCCTTCTGTTTTTATTTTTCCTTTGTTTTCGTTTTTGGTTTTGATTTGATTGATCAGTTTTTGTGTTTTTGAAACATGTTGCATGCATGTGCACTGAGCCATTTAGACAAAGACCATGGGAAAATTTCTTAGCTGAAATAACTTCTGAAAGATTGTACGAACATCAGTGATATATTTCTAAAACTGATATTTATGTTGGAAAATTTTGTTGTTTGAAAGAAGTTTACTAATTTCAATCTCTGAGCAAAGTTTGTCATGATCATCTATTATCTTTTTACGTTGTCCCTTTTCCATAAAGGAATGAATCAAAAGGATGTCTCCCTGTCATAGTAAGTTGTTTTGTAAATAAAACATTTCTGGATCTGAATAAAGGACAGTGTCAAAAATTCTGATGAGGTCTAAAAAAATATGATAAAATATCAGGATTTTCAGCGTCACACCGCTCAGCTATCCATAAAAGAAAAACAAAATAAAAATTAATAAGAGCCGTGGGAAGTGTTTGTAAACCTGTCGGGATACTGAACAGGTTTGCTGGCAGCGGGTAAATGCAAGGATGGCGCCAAGACAACTTCGACGGGGTACTGAACAGGCCTGTTGGCAGCGAAGCAATGTCGGGTACATGAAAATCTGTGCAAAAAATTATGAGAAACCTCTTTAATGTCCTTTATTCTGATCTAGAACTTCTTGACAGGATACAGATGTCGGAGTGGGTTAAATGGAAACCCTGTCGAGGCTATGGACGCCTGCTGGCAGTAGTGGCCATGCCAACAGTATTGAATATTTTATCATTAATATCATGACTTTCTGATCTTAAGACTGTTATTAGTTTTCAGCTTTTAAAATATTGCTGGAAAAGATAGTAAATGATGATGTTTGTACGATTTTCTGATGGTTGTTTTTGAGCTGAAATTTTCTTTGTTGTCCTAATCTCAAGTCATTTCTTTTGACAGAGATAACTGCTTCTCCTAGTGTGTCACCATTGTTGGCAGCCAATACAATTTTTTCTACTACCCTATAAGATGCCTACACCTACGTCTTCTGAACTTCAAATTCACATCGCATTTTGCAAATAAACCATGTTTTCATTTCTTGCGACAATTTGCAAATGGGTTTCCATTTAGTTTTCACGACTGTAAGCGTGAAAACTCCTCCATCGTTATTTGAACTCTCATGATATTCTCATTGATATTCTGAAAGGCACTTATTGTGTGGCTAAATGAATTTTCAAACTTTGCATATTCTTACTTTGATTGCGCAATTTAATTTTATTAAACTGGTAAGGCATTGAGCATGAAAATTTATTGTTTGGGACTTGCCTAGTCATTCGATTGCATAAGGGTCATGGTTTTATTTTGTTTTTATATGATGTGATCCTTATTTATCGATTTTATGAAATCAATTGTCACCATGTTTTAAAACCTTTGATTAGAATGTTGATTATGCAATGGCACATATTTAACTTTTGGTTCGATTTCACAATGAACATCCATGGTTTCAAACAATACATTGGCGCATTGGTATATCATCCACCGTTTGATTTTTGGGTTGGCCGAATAATATAGTTTGAACAATGTTATGATTGATTGAACAGTGTTGTACTTTGTCATTACTGCTATGCATGGCGGTGGATAATCCCACCACCCTCGCACGCACACATTAATTTGCTTCCCCTTTCATCATTCGCAACTATTAGCCCAAAACTTCATTTACTGATGGTTTTCATGGGCTATGAGCTTAATATGCCTTATTACTTGCATAGGAGTCTGTTTAAAATGTCTGAAAGATACAAATGGAACCAAGCCGATAGCAGACTTTTTCACTTTGGGTTGATTAAAATGATTGTTGTTTGTCATTTGGGGTTACACCGAGACTGTTGGAATGATTTTCTTATTCGCAATAATTTTGAGGATTCGAACCCACCACAGGTTGAAAAACCTGTGGTGAGCAAGGGCAAGTCTGTACCCCTGGTACCCTACAGAATTTTGTTACCTAAACCCTTACTTGACTCACCCCCGACATATCCCACTCTGCGACATAGGATTTCGAAACTGTTAAACCCCTGGGAAAGAAACCTAAAGCCAAACCTATTGCGAATTCCAAAGGCAAAAAGAACACCTGATTAATCTCTCGCATGGCAAGAAACAAACCGAAGCCTCCTGTCAATCCTGACCCTATCATGGTGAGCGAAGATTCCGACTCGGAGGTGGAACATTACCTGGCAAGTGAGTATCCCTATTCGGAAGGTCTTTGTGCCAAACCCGCATACGACTTTGTGGAAAACCTACCACCTTGCTTGCAAAATGACCCTAATTATCCAGGCATTAAACTGCCTTGTGAAACCCCCGGAGATTCGTCAAAACCCTCCCCTGCTCTACCTCAACCAGCTGCGCCACCCTGAGATCAGTGCAACTCGTGGTTAGAAAGGTATTATCTTGATGTGCCAATGCAGCAGTCCAGAATTCATTCTCTAGAGGATCAAGTTGCAAGGCTTACCAGTCAGAAGGCTAAATTGCAATCCACTGATAAGAAACATAGGACAACAGGTTCTATTTTGTTTAAGAATGTGGAGTCGGCTACAGCGGTTGTGAATTCAAAATTGGCATAGCTCGAGCAGCCTCACTGGTATGTCTATCACCTGCTTATATGACAAACTCATAGCTCTGTTTACAACATGGATTTGCTTTGTTACATAAGCATGTATTATGTACATAGTTTTGTTTTGATTGATTGAATTTCGCTTCGATTGGTTTTTCTTCGATTCGATTGATTGTGCTATAGATTTGATTGGTTTGATTTGGGATATTATGTTGCTAATTGAAGTCATTGTATCTATTCTAGACACACGTTGTTTCACTTTTCAATTTTGAACACAATCAATGTTTCGATTCGAGTTGGTTATAATGTATATGATATGATTGATGGTTAACTATTACGGTTATTTACATATGACTTTTGACCAGCTCGGATACAGTCTAGATTATGTTTAAAATAATTCTGTTTGATATGCACCCAAATCGTGAAAAGATACGAATCATGACAGCTATATCGAGACAGTTGATTTGCGTTGGTTTACTCCACCATATTATCAGTCCGATTCGTATTGCAATGAAGATGTTGTTTGGATTCGATTCGAGGAACGAAATTGACTGTGTCCAGTCTCACAAGTTGTTTCTATATTAGACTCAGTCGTGATTTCTTTTGATTATCTACCCAGTTTATATTATGAATTCTGTTGATTCTATCACACTCCTGTCTGTTGACTGTGTGGGGATCAATCACGAAATTCGTTGGGTCGATACTGATTGAGTATGATTTCATTTGAACACAATCGAAACAGTTTACCTATCTTTACGTTTGATTGAATGATATGAATCTGTTGTTATGGCTATAACGAGTCAATGATGGTTATGATTACTACTTGTTGATCCTGTCTATTGATTGTGTAACGCTCAGTGGTCAAGATCTATGTCAAAGTTTGATGCATTTATGAATGTTTTATTTGACCATAATCGTAACAGTATTTCCATCTTTGTATATGATTAGAACAACATGAATCTTATGCTACCATGGATTATGATTGTGTTTGATGAGATCGTATCACACACGATATGACTTACTATTAATTTCATTTGATATGAAACAACCTTGATAATTGTTTCACCCGATTTTATGGTAAAATGAAACAGAGTATCCTTACCCCTGTTTCGATTAAATTACTTTTGATTTTGTTTAATTGGAATGATAAAATCATTTGAATCATTAGTAATTTGTTTTTAATGTTTATTGAAAGAAAATTGGATTTGATTCTTTTAAAAAGATTTGATTTCATTTCATTTGATCCTGTATGCCATTTTAGACTAGCTAAAGAATCAGATGATTCTGTAACTAAGTCTGTAAGATTAGATTTTTATTATTTTGTTAATTAAATATCTTTCTAATTTGATATTTTTGGTCTATTGCAGGTAAATTCGAAATTGCAATAGAGTTAATGAGCAGTTAGGGGATATTTGAAATATTTCACTTGCATTTTAGTTCTTAGTTTAGTTGATTTTGGGATATCTCCCAGATTATGTAAAACAAATTGATATTATCCACAGGGAGGTTTTACCCTGTGGAGAGACTTATAAATACCTATCATTTTTGTAATAATCATGATCCTCATTCGTGGGAGAACAAGGATATGGAGTTTTAATACAAACTGAAGCAGAATTTGGTGTTTTGTCACAGCTTTAGCTTCTCATTATATCAATATTGTGTTTCATGTTGTGTATATCAATTTGTATCTGGTTAACGACTACTTTAGCTATCTTAATCATGTGCAAATGATATAATTTTAATCACTGTA